>JAHWFO010018102.1:124257-192061 GCA_023313115.1 Rhysida immarginata | reverse complement strand
TAATAATAATAATAATAATAATAATAATAATAATAATAATAATAATAGGGTGGTAATGTTTGGTTTTTTTTGGCAATTTGAACATTAAGGGATTAGTAAATGAAGGAACATACATAAGTGTATTAATTAATCTATTGCAGAAAGCACATAGAAAGTTTATCAAAATTTCACCTCCTCGGAATGAGAACCCAGTTCCAGTTTTGGTACTATCCCCATATTCTCAGAAGAAAATGGAGGAGAATAAATGGTTGTAAGAATAATATCATAATACTTGCATTTATAAGTGGAGTAGTGGAAGTAATAAAACCAACAGAAGGTATAGAATATGGAAATATGTCGGAATCATAGTTAATACAGTTAAAGTGTTTGTTGCACCAATATGCAGACGCTTTTTCCAATGAAACTACCGTTTTGAAAGGAGTTAAAATTATGTTGTGGAATTCAACATTAATAAGAAACAAACAATATTTACTCAACATTATCCCATCCCGCATGTTTATTTGGAAGCATATAAGACAAAACTCTTTGAATTCCTTGAGGCAGGCATAATTGAACCAAGCATTAGGTGTCTTGGAATTCGCCAATCCATGTTTTACCGAAAAGAAATAGTGATAATCGAATGACCCTGGACCTTACAAAGGCTAATAAGGTCATTAATACAGTTAATTTTCCCATACCCTCAGTCAAAGGAATCTTAAAGAATCTGTACAGACATAATTATTTTTCAGTCATTGAAGTCAATAATGAGTATTACGAACTACTAATCAGACCTGAATTAAAGGAATGTTACTTTTTCCAGTCACCATGGGGAAAGTTCCAAATGGGCTTCTCCAGGGTTGTAGAACGTCATAACACTTGTTTCAGAAATTTATGACTGAAACCATGCAAGAATTTATTGGACATGAACAAAACTATCTAATTGTTTGTTAATTATCAACGTCTATGTTGACATAAAGTCGGTCATGATTTGCAGCATAATGCACTATTGATTTAATTCATGGTCATGTTAATTAATTAATGGGTAATATAAACATGGAGGAAAGGAGTTTAAATCCTTAAAAGAACTACAGTCGATTCTGGTTTATCAGACCACCGGTTAATCGGACCAGCCACTTATTCGGACCGAATCCTAAACACCAAAACAAATGCTAATACATAAAGTTAGTATTATTCGCATATTTGGTCTAAAATTCCGTTTAGTCGGACCATATAACGTGAGAGCGAATAAGAAAAAGAAGCCATAAAGCGGGTCAGCGGCATATGGGAGAGATACGTAATAAATACCCCTGGGTTCCCCAGGAAAATTTATAACTTTATCAAAAGTCAGGAAGTCGAAAAAGTACTGTACTGATAAGAACAAAACAGTGAGAGGTGAACACGCCCACCACTTTCTGTATTTAAATGACATTCTGTATGTTACGGATGTAGCACGCTCTGTCTTATTACATAGGGTATGTTGGTGTAATAGGACCAGCTGGTTATTGGGACCAAAATGATCACTTCTGGATGTGGACCAATTAACCGGAATCGACTGTATTAGACCAATAAAACTGGATTGCGTTTATGATCTGTTAATGGCAGATTTCTGCAGGGCACAACCTTCAATCTACATGACCAATATAAATTTTTAACCTGGATTATAACTGTTTGGCCTTTAACGCCATCTGATAATTATATGAGAAAATAATATCAAATGGATAAGTTTAATTACAGTATAACTGTATTGATTTAACTATTATATAATTAAAGTGTAATTAAAATAATTATATTTGAATTTCACAGTCGATTCTATTCAGTAAATAAACAATTTGTGTTGCGACAATTAATCAAGAGGTTACATTTTATTGACTTGGAATCTAATTATAATTGGATGGAATTGTGGCCTTTTAGTTGATTAATACTTGTGTTAATAGGTTACTGTGGCACCCTAGTATTATTTTAGGAACCCACATTCAAACTGCTCCTATATTATTTATTTTGCATGTAATTGGTCATCCAATCCTAAGTCCACTTTAAACATTTAACAAGCTTAACTTCACAATTTGTACTAATAAAAGAAAAAAAACTTCATTCATACCTTTCGCTTAATCGTTTCCACATCATCAAAACTAATCCATTGTTCGCCTCTATATGCATATGGTCCAATTCTTCCTAGAGGATCTTTAACAACTGTCCAAGCTTGGGTTCGAAGTTTGGTGCAAATCTTTAATCAGAAAATACACAATAAAATTATTATAGGGCATTTCGATGAAATGATATTTCTATTGAACATCAAAATGAAAAACTATAGATGTATTTAATATAGTAGTAAAAATAAACAGAATGTCAATATTTATAACTCTGTGTAATCAAATAAACAGGAAAACCGGTTTTTCAAGTTACTTTTTTATTTCATTGAATGTTTGATGTATTCGTATACTCTCCAAACCAACATTCAATCTCATAGTCTGCACTGTTGGGATTACGTTTTTGTTTTGAAGACTTATTTATTTTTAAATATTCCATAAACTTTACTTGTATAAAGCCAAAGTCTCGTGACATTGTAATTATGTGCTATTGTTTAGTCTTTTTTAATCTGTATATAACTTTTAGTGTTGCAATAAACCTCGTTGCATTAACATGTATTTTACCTAGTCTTATTCTAACAAAATGGTAGCAGAGAGCGTGGTTGCACGTAGTTAATCCTCTTCGTCATGAACCAAAGACTGTATACAGTTTGCATCTGTAGTCGCAAGTGAAAAACCGATTGTTTGTTCTAAATCATCGCCGATTCAGCCAGAGAGAATCCACACCGCTATCTTTATTCTTCTAACCATTGCATCATCGGAAGCAATAACCAATGATGGGAGAAACCAGTGCCAATTTACCGATTCAACATATCGACAACCTTACCAGTGAGAACTATTTCATTTGGCGTTTACGGGTATGATCAACATTACAAGCGAGGGGTCTTTGTCTAATACGCTTGATAAGAAAGAGAGTGTACTATCAATAGTGGAAAACATGGTATCGTCCAAAGAATACCAATGGATTTTGGATTCTGGCGCAAGTGCTCACATGACGTCACGCAGAGATTGGATTGACGATTAATCATCTATCGACAAAAATGTTGTGCTAATGACGAAACTCAGATAAAAGCCATTGGAAAAGGTATCGTCAGAGTTGCACCTTTCGGAGATGAAGAAATGTCAGTAGCCATATAGAATACACTGTACGTGCCTTCTCTTCGAATAAACTAGTTATCAGTTTACAAAGTCACGCAAAAAGGATATGATGTAACCTTTAATCAAGATGGTGCAAAAGTCATGGATAGGGACGGTTAGCTGATAGTTACTGCTACTGCAAAGAACACATGTGGAATCAAAGATTGCGCAACACTTAACCGAAGAGATGATTCTCAAAATAAAACACCAAATTGTAGTCCAGCTATGGCATAGAAAACTTGGACATATAAGCGAAAACAGATTATGTCAGCTTCAACAATATACATTTTAAAGACATGCCGCAACACAACATGCTAATTTGGATTTTTGTGAAGTATGCACGTACACCAAAATGCATCAAAAACCATTACCTTCCATTCCAGATATTCAGTCACATGCATCAATGGAGCTATCAGTCCTCGAACGACATCATTGGGTGGTGCACGATTCATTTTTATGATAATCGACGATTACAGTCGAAAAATGTTCTCATATTTTTTGAAGACTGATATGTATGACACATTTTTTGCTTTCAAACGAAGGGAAGATGAAGTTGAACATAAAAGAATAAAGAAAATAAGAACTGACAAAGGCCTGGAGTTTGTAAACAATCAATTTAGCCTGGCATTAAAGAAGGCGGGTATAAACATCAACATACGATTGAATATTGTCCTCAAAGTAACAGAGTCGCTGAACGCGCGAATCGGACATTATTTGAGTGCATTCGAACAAACTTGTTAAACGCCAAGTTACCAGGGATATTTTGGGGCGAAGCAACAATTTCTTCCTGGAGATGAACGTACCCAAACTGACTTTTCGTTGAGATTTTTAGCACGTATGGAAGTGGATGATGCATGGCCATGGCAAATTTTATGGAGTGATGAGGCACATTTTTATTTGAATGGTGATATCAATACCCACAACTGCCGTATTTGGGCTGCATCAAATCCACAAGTGTGTCTGCCAATTCCTATGCATTCACCGAAACTAACAGTATGGTGCGGCTTTACTGCTTCTTTCATCATCGGCCCGTATTTTTTTTGAGGAAATACGTCCCTGTGGAACGGTGAGTTGTTCCGTCAATTCTGCCAGGGTATGCCGATATGCTTGAGAATTTTGTGATACCACGATTGCAGGAAAAGGGTTGTCTGGATTCTACCATTTTTCTGCAGGATGGTGCGCCACCGCACATCGGACGACAGGTGCAGCAGATTTTGCGATAACGTTTTTCAGACAACAGAATAGTTAGTCGTGCATTTCCCATGGTATGGCCACCCAGGTCGCCTGATCTCAACCTTTGTGATTTTTGGTTATGGGGATATTTGAAAAGTCATTTTATCAAGCACATGTTCCTGACCTCTCAACCTTAAAGGATCAAATAACGTTACATATTTGACTAATTAATGCAGATATGCTGCCAGCTGCCGTAGAAAATGTCGTGTACCGCATGCAGCTATTGGAATAGCACACTGGTGGTCATATTGAAACACATTTGTAATTAAAATAAAACATTGTTTATTGTTGTTACAGTGTTGTTACATTACACAGTTCTACGCTCACTTGGGCTTGCAGATGACAAGCTCAACCAAAACATTTTTAGTCAGTCGATTTTCCATTACTTGAAGCCCCTGTGGTTAAATTTTCAACTCGTTTGGTGAAATATTTAAGGAGCTAGAGGTTTCGATGTCGTATATCAAATCCTAAGCCACTGTGCAACACCTACGTGTGTTTTGTTTCGGTTGAATTGTTTAAGGGCAAAAGCGGTCTTGAGAGGTTGATTCTCAATATTACTAAGGGCCTGACCGCTTGTATACCAATGATCGACCCCGACCCAAAAGACGTATTGGTGTCCACCAAATTTTTTCCAATACTGTTCATTAAGTTTGCTAATGAACTGTTTTTTTCAAGTTTTTGTGTTTTTATTTTAATTTTCAAATATTTTTTTTTAATTTGCATTGTCTCGTTTGACTGGGTGTTTATTTGCTCCCATAAACTGATGAAATGTTTGACAGATGACTGAATTCAAAGCTTTTTTTTATCTTATTTTCAAGGTGTTTTGATTGAAATTTGATTTATTTTCATTTTCATCTCTCTTTCGACACATACCAAGTTTAGCAGTGGCTGTATTTTTTTTCTCAGGTTGGTTGAAATGTTGCATATAAAATTCTTTTTACTAAGTTGTACAGAGTTTCCAGCTGGAAACAAGTTTTTAAATGCGTTGTTTTGATACGCTTCTTACGAAAATCAAATGACTGCCCCACACTCTCTCTCTCTCTCTCTCTCTCTCTCTCTCTCTCTCTCTCTCTCTCACTCTCTCTCTCTATCACACACATAGCCTATACAGGATGTTTCATAATAGGTGTCCCGTAATAACGACTCAAGGGGAACAGATTGGGGGGAAAATGAATATTGATTATTTGGTTTTAATGTCCCCTAATTCAGAATAAAAACTTTTTGCGTCCCTGGGGGTGAAGGGGTAAATTTTGAAAATTTTAATTTTGTAGGGGTGGGGTTAAACCCCATTTGTTATTTAGAAAGTTGTAGAGCATCATGTAAAATGTGGGTTTAGCAAAAAACCCGGTGAAAAAATATCATGCCCTGCCCCCTTTATCGAATGAGTAAAGTGAAAGGTATGGCTAGCCGATGTGAACAAAAACCATACTTATAAGAAAACAGTAGGGCCTACATATGGAAAATTAATGAGAATGAATGAGTCGTTACCCTGAAAAACTTTTTAGCGTAACGACTCGTTCATTCTCATTCATTTTCAAATGTACTGTTTTTTAATAAGTAATAAAGTTCTAATAAGTTTCTAATAAATTTTTATCTTTTTCTCTACATTAGGTAGCCATACCTGTCACTTTACCCACTCGATAAAGGGCAGGGGATGAGATTTTTTTCACCTGGTTTTTTGCTAAACCTACATTTTCCCCATGATGCTCTACAACTTTCTAGATAACAAATGGGGTCTAATCCCTATCCCTACAAAATTAAAATTTTTAAAATTTACCCCTTCACCCCCAGGGACGCGAAATGTTTTTATTCTGAATTAGGGGACGTTAAAACCAAATAATCAATATTCATTTACCCCCAATTTGTTCCCCTTGAGTCGTTATTTGGACCTAAAGACAGGACACCAATTATGAAACACCCTGTATATGTTTGCAAAGTGTTGCTTAAACTTTTCTTCTAAGAAAGTTTTCTCTCTCTCTCTCTCTCTTTCTGATCACTTCAGATCTCAGGATACGAGACATGAGTTTTGCACGCTTTGTACTCTTCATAATGCAAAAGAAAACATTCAGTTTAAGGTTGTGGCTTCACATGCACTGTCACGGGTTTAGGCCGGAGGAGGTAGCCTTATGGTCTGGGGAATGTTTTCATAGCATTCCCTGGGTGCACTCATCATTGTGGATGGCACCATGGATCAATGGAAGTACGCATCTGTCTTTTCGGGCCATGTCCACCCTTACATGCAGATTGTGTTTCCTCAGATCAATGGCATCTTCAAGCTGGACAATGCGACGTGCCATACACCGCGCGTGTCTGTGCGTGGTTCGAAGAGCACGAGGATGCGTTTACAGTACTCCCCTGCCTCACAAACTCCCCGGATATTTGCGCCATAGAGCATATGTTTGCGCCATGGATCCTCCACTACGCAACCTATGGCTGCTCGCCACAGAACTGGAGTTGCATGGCTTCACGTCCCTGTCAACACCTTCCAGAATTTTACCATAATTACCATAATTCGATCTTGGCTCTTTAAGGAAACTCACTCTCTTCTCTTCCAACACGTTTCTCCCTCTCTAACGTTTTTTTTGCACGCCGCCTGCGCATCACATGACCGACGCTCTTCGACGAAATCATTTGCCAACGAGGTTGATCGCGAGCCCGATTGAAACTTTGAGTTCCAGTAATATTTTGATGGGAATTTTCGAACTCGCGATTCCATGCTTACGTGCGCCCTGGCTTGCGCTCCTGCTTCCAAAACATGTGACATCCAGAATCTTTGAGAACGCCTCAGTTCACTTGGCGAAGAAGATGATAGTTCATCGTGTGTCACTACAAACTGTTATTTGCTTCTAGAATTCAGTGTTTGCCTCCTGTTCCTCGATAAACATAAGCATAATCCCTAAAACTGAAGACTACACTCTACACAGAATGAGCCTGTTTAAATAAGCTTTGTTAATAAGGTTCTAGACTTATATTAGAATTATACAATTTATTTGAATTGTAAGTTTCTTGTTACTAAATTTCATTTCAAATTGAATAATATTTGTTCTATTCTTTTTATTATCTCTTTCACTGCGTAATTAAATTTTATTTTCATTCCTGAGAAGATGAAATTATCCAATTTTGCAGCTTAACGAAAAGTTCTTTAAAAACTGTGGGATAAATTCGATTACCGCAGGAAAAAGTTTTACACTGTAGAGGTTAGGTATAAGACAGTGCAGTTGTGACGAACATTTTTTCACTTCATGTGTAAAAAATACATGTCTTTTATATTTCTCAATATTTAATCGTAATTGTTCGTTGTAGAAGTCTTGAATTAATTTTAATCGTAATTGTTCGTTGTAGAAGTCTTGAATTACTTTTAATCGTAATTGTTTGTTTACTGAATCTACTGCAGTTTTTCTTCAGGAAAGGTAGTAAGATCTTTAATCTTAAATGGTGAAGGAAAATTTTATTTCTTTCATTTGCGGCCAGCCATGGATCAGAAAAGTATGTCTAGCCTAAGTGCGTCCAGCAATATCCCAACCATATCGACTCAATAAAGCGGATGGTCGATATTGAATTGTTCAAGTTACACCGCAGGCCAAATCAAAGAAAATTAACTGTAAAGCAATGCATACAAGACCGATGAACCTATTCAAGCAAGGTGAGTGACTACGACTAAACTTTGCTACCATTGCATTCTAAGAATCAATAATACTGAGAAAGGGCACGTCCTTTTTACTCAATTAGCCCAGAAATATTTCAAGAATATTGAAACTGGGAGTGTTTATTTTAAATTAGATACACATAAAGGATATAATATTTATAATAAACACAAAACAACAGGGGTTTTTTTTTTGCTCGTGAAGCTTACTTAGTTAAATTTAAAGCTGCTTCTGAGATTGAAGGTATGTTTTTGATCATAGTCTGTGCTTAAATAATTTTTTGAAGTTAAAAGCTTAAATTTTGCACGTATTGTAAAATATTAGCGAATGAACAATAGGATATTTGTCGGTCAAAGGAAACCATTAATTTTTGAACAGCATACACTGACTGCTCAATTGAAAGTGGCCACACTCGATTTTGACATTTTGTCAAATATCTAGAAAAATGCCTTAGAAATTATTCTGAAAATTCAGAGGTCTAAAGAGCATTTCGCACTTCATATATTTAAGCAAAGATTTGTCCCCAAGGAAAATAGGAGATCATGAACAAATTGAACAAAAATAATATTTGGGATCACCTTGTAAAAAATAAAGTTTGAAGTGCGTTGTAGCTGTTGCATATGATTATTAGGCTTCTTTTACATATCCCTGTTCATTTGTATCAGAATAGCACTAAAATATATGGAGATATAAAGGATTCTTTAAAAAACTGAAAATATCAATGCAATGCCATTTTCAGAAAAACTTGAGAAACAACAGTGGAGATAACGCCCTGTAATCAGCCTATAACACATTAAATATTTGATGAAATATGAGCATTTTTACTAAAGAATGTTGATCTACACATGCCCAACCATTACGGAAATGACTTTTGTAAAATTTAATAGCTGAATTAACCGGCGTCGCTCGGAGAAAAATTAGTCGAGTTTTTTCATAATTAGTCAAATAGGCAACATTAATTTCAAGAAAATTTGTTATCTGTTCATATTTTTGCTTAGGAGGAATTTCAAGACAGCTAACAAAGCATTATTAAATTGAAGTAGTAAAGTTCCACTAATTTTTTTTTTTAAAAAGTTATTATTTAATTTTTTTTCAATGAACCACTGAGGTGATGAATTCACCAGAAGGCAACTTGATATTCGACTTTGAAAATATAAGTGACAATATTCTTTTTTTGTGCCACTTTAATCTTAATTTAATTTTGTAATATTTACAAAAGAAACAGCTGTTTTCTCTATCCCTTTAATACAGTGCTGCCTCCCCAAGTCAACTATGTTGATTTCAAGGCTATGCTGGCTTGGAGAAATTCAATATGACAGATCAACCCCATTCTCAAGAAGAAGGGGCCAAATTCACCTAGAATGGAAACTTGAAAACTTGCTTTATCATCCATATCCTTCTAAACTCCCCTAACGTAGAAAGTATCACGAACCTGTAGATATTTTAATCAATGATATTTGAAACGTCTGCACAGAATTTAATTACGTCACAATGTGTTAAGCCGCGGAGTTGGTACCACACGACCACACTGATATGGAAAAAATCAAAAGATTATGTATGCTAAATTGAAAGATTGTCAAAGAAAATTTCAATCTTCATTGAATTACCCATCAATCAACAGTGAAGGGAAATCTGCCTTTGCTGACCACCTCAGTCAGATTAGCACCAGAGAAATGCACAAATCAGTTTGGCCCCAGAGAAAAAAAACCCATGATCAATTAAAAATGGTAAAGGACTTTATGAAGATTATGACTTTAGACTCACCAGAGATTCACTAACCTTAAAAAATTCACCTTAATAGAGTTCTGACCTATTAACCTTTCAATCTTGATATCTATCAACCTGACCTATCAACTATCCCATGACCCATCTTCTGACCCACCAACTAACCCATGACCTATCTTCTGACCTATCAACTATCCCATGACCAGTGCCAGTATTACCACACAAAAGTTCGTAATCCACCAGCTGTTATTAAAAGTCCTATCACTTTTCTATATTTAGATCTTGTGTTATCTATTTTTTGTTGTTGTCAGGCATAAATGGGAGCTTTGTTGAGAGTGTCGGGAATTTATTCTCTCTTTAAAAGATTTGTAGTATCTTTTCAATATCTCTGAAGAATGGATTTTCAGGGTGTTATGAAATTGAATAATTTCGGATATTTAGATTTTGAGAAATTGAAATGATCTTCACCATTTCGTTGGGTAAAAATCAACAACTGAAGTTCTTGTCTGCTATTTTGATTTTCAGAGAGAATAGAGAAACAGCTAGCTGTGAAGGAATTCCAAGTTGGAGAGGCGTCAAGGAATTCCATCATAATATTTATGTGTTGTAGCGCGCCAAAATGGAAGCTTTATCTTCCTGATTATTGGTAATTTTTTTTGAGTCTTGACGTCTCATGTCACCTCGCTTGTCTTTTCTTGGATAGCAGGTGCTAAGGCAATCCTTGATCGCCTGGTAAGTCTTCGGAGTCGCTTGTTTGTAGCAGGTGTATTTGTTCCTCAGTTATCTATTAATAAAGAGAAAAGAAAAAACAACTCTTTAACCACAACAATAATTAGGTAAAATGAAAAATACAACCTAATCCTAGAAGCGCTTTTCGAGGGCGAAGCTCTCATCATTCAGCAGGTGGAAAAGAAGGGAGTAACACACCAGATTATAATACATACATTCATCTGATGTGTTACTCCCTTCTTTTTCACCTGCTGAATGATGAGAGCTTCGCCCTCGAAAAGCGCTTCTAGGATTAGGTTGTATTTTTCTTTTAACTTAATTATTGTTGTGGTTAAAGAGTTGTTTTTTCTTTTGTCTTTATTTATCATATCCACATTTTTCCCATTTGTATATTTATTTCTGGTTTTTCCAGGAGTTTATACTTTTATTAGTTATCAATTAGGTTTATTATTTAACAGATTTAAACGTGATCTTAGATTTCAGCCTTTTGCGAGTGATATTTGGGAGGTTACTGTGGACCCCTCCCTGGGCATGATTAAAGGGTCCATGTGGCGCTTTCGATTGCGTCGTTGTTACTTTGTATTGAACCTCGCGAATGTGCGTTTTCTTTTAACCAAGTTTAATTTCAAATTAATTATCTGATTTTTTTCTAGTTGATCAAAACTTCGCGCTTTTACGTATTATATGCATAATTAAAAAACGTGTCCTTGAAGATCCCAACCTCATTTGGTTTTATACTAATTCTTCTAATGACCCTCTTGCGGTACGCCTAGGTCGCCCCTATACTAGTTCAAATATAAGATAATGACTGAATAAACATCTCCAAGATTTCGAAAGACAAATGGAAAAGGGAAGGAAAAATTCCGCGACCTGGGCTCGAACCTGGGACCATACCTATCGCTGGCCCTGCTCTTACTAACTGCGCTACCGCGGATACGAACCGCTTTGCTGTTACAAGATATCCAAATGGACTTCATTGAAACCACATAGCAACTTACATAGTTGGTAAGAGCAGTGCCAGCGAAAGGCATGGTCCCTGGTTCGAACCCAGGTCGCGGAATTTTTCTTTCCCTTTTCAATTCGTCTTCCTATACTAGTTGCTTTCAATTCTGCTTCGACTTTTTTCGGATTATTTTCGGTGGCGAAATTCTTTATCGGGCTTTAGTTCATGTTTTATTTCATTAACAATATTATCTTCTCTTATTTTTTAGTTTTACTTGGTAATCAATTGTTGTTTATCAGCTTGTCACCGTGTTAATTGCTTTTATTGTCACTTTTAATTGTTTTGACGTCAGTCACCGCTTTATTTCAATTTTGATTTGTTTCTCCGTTTTAGGTTCGCGTGCGCGCAGGGAGAACCTAGCGTGCTTCAGGTTTTTGGAGCAGGGTGGCAGTGAGAACCACTTTATCTCTAGCCTTGGACTCGGTTACTGATGTTGGGGGGTCAGAAAGACGAGGTTTGACTATGGGTTGAAAAAAAGACTTAATTTTTTGGCATGAAAGGAATGGGGGATTATCGTCAAGTTTTTAGTGGAGAATGGTCTTCGGCTGGCGCTCTCTGCCTGTGGACGTTATTTTCCCTCTCTAGTGACGTTATCGGCTCCTAATTTTTTACGTTTTTCTCTTTTTTATTGAACTATTAAACAGTTCAGATTGACACTTTTAGTTTTCTTATTTACCATGTACTTTTCTTCTTTTAGTTCTAGAGATTTCAATGCAGCCTCCTCAACAACAGAAATTCCTGTAAACGATCTATGATCTGCACTCTGCCCCCTTTGGTTTCTTTAGTTTTTATTTATTTGCTGTTGTTTTCCTTTGGCCTTCACTAAATGTGTTTCTTCCGTAAACTTTACTTTTAATAAGGCTTGTAATCCTGAGTGTTGGTCCTTCACCTGCTCTTATTTTTTGCATTATGTGATATTTTTGTCTGTACCAGGTCTCGTCCTTAGTCTTCCCCATTCCCCTCCCCTTATTTAGTAAGGCGTAATTTTTTTACTTGGTTTTTAAGTTTTCTTATTAATTATCTGTATTGATTTTGCCCGACTTTTATTTTTTTTCGTTCTTTTCTCCTTTTTTTTTGGAATATCTATTCTTTCTTTGTGCCTTAGTTTTTTTTATTTAGTTTTTACTTTTGCCACGCGACAATCCTGTTTGTTGTTGGCTATCCTTTTGTCGAAAGGATCGTCATCAATTGTGTTTACATCGTGCCGCCTGTGGATATTAAACTGATTGCTCTAGCCTCACCCGGTTACTTCAAAAAAAATGAAAAAAAAAACAATTTAATTTCCAAGTGTGTCGTCTATTGGATTCTCGCCAGATTCTAAGAACTGATTTGCTTTTTATTTCTTCACCTATTCTATCTTCGTGCTTTTTGTTTACTTCTTAATTTAGGTACAGTCTCCATTCCGTTTGGGCACGTTTAAAACTCAAAACAACTCATCCATCGCTATCAAGAAAAGAACTTTAAAATTTTTATTTCCAATTGAAATCCCCAGTGATCAAATTCTTCTTCTGGACGTGCGTGATCTTCTTCTGGGTATTCTCGGAGTTTTTCCATCTCCTGAGTTCGTCTGTTGGTTAACCACCTTCCTGTGGGGGTTAAGTTGACTTCAGCTACTTGCTGTGTCGGGTTGGGCATCCCTACAACACAAATTATTGTCCTCCGGTCTCTTTTGAGTTTGATCCTGTTTATTATTTGTGCACGAAATATAATCATTTTCAATTGGACATGTTGCCTTGCTTTTATTTAAATTAGTTTTACTATAACAAAGAAAGAGGGATTATATATTAAACTAGATTCAAGGGTAGAGGATCGTAATATTTTTAATTAACTTTCTTATTTTTACGATCTCATTATCCTAATTATTCTTTACTTCCGTAATTAGGTAAAAGAACTTAAGGGGGCGGTACATTACAGTACACAGGGTGCTCTAGATTAGCGTGTACAAATTTGGGGGGGGGGTGATTGAGGGATCAAATCTAAGCAACTTTTTCTGTTTCATTCTTTTTTCTCTGCGGCATTGTTTTTGAGATAAAAAATGTTGGACATCGCGTCGACGTAATATGCCACTCAATCTGTTTCTGGAACACGTCAAAATCATGGTCAATATGTAATAAAAATAACAAAAACACATTGCATACAGTATAATAAGGTGACTTGCTTTTTATGAAACATGCAAATTGTACAATAATTGTTCTAATTGACTCCCTCTGGTATGAATGCATGCTTTACAATGTCACCGCATGGACTTACGTACACGTTCAAATGTTCCTGGTTCTTCGCGAATCTATTTATCAGCTCTTCATCGGATCCCACATGTGTCTCGTATACAATGTCTTTAAGTGTCCCCACAGAATATAGATAAGTGTTTCCTGCAGGTAGGATTTCAACATTTTTATCTCAAAAACAATGCCCCAGAGAAAATAATGAAAGAGTTTCACGACTTTATTTCTGAGTTTAATTATTGTATTGCAAGAAAACGTGAAAGAGAAAGGATGCGGAATACGGATGTATGAATATCATTTCGATTTAATAAATCGTAATATGATTACAATTAATTACGCTTGATTAGCTATTAAAAGTTCATTAAGTGAAGAGAATACAGTAGATTCCTCATGCACTCCAATTCTGCTCCAGTCCTAATCGGGAACCTGGCCTCGATCGCAACTTGCTGGGTTTATCAGTTTCCTAAGATAAATATGGGAAAATCAAAATTAGCAGAGTATTTGGTAACTTGCAATACGTCAGAAAAACTTGAACAGTCTTTAACATGGCAGGAAAGCCTGTACAAATAAGGAGCTGGTAACGGAGCACTTAATTTCTAATTCTTTCATTAAAGTCTAATCTAGAAATTGATCAAGGCTTCATGTTACCCTCGTGAAGAGACAACGCAGCCAAACGCGACTCGCAGCAAGAGATCTCTTCGCGGAGCGCGCTTGCGGTGCTGATGTCCTCCGGACGAGTAGATAACGGGCCACTCGTAGATTTTGGGTAGTCCTCTTGTGTAGTCGATTGCTGTCCTGAAGCTATCGCGGCCTCTAGTCGGACATCAGGATCGACCGTAGTTGGCCACGAGATGCGGAAGTCTGATGTGGTGGTGGCAGCTGATTCGGTCGGGTCGTCGGCTGCCGAAGTATCCTGATCACTGTCCAACACGCTAACGTCTGGTGAAGCGTCCCGTAGTAATGTCGGAAGCGGGGCCAAGGGTGGGGTTCGCTCGTTATCAAACGTCTTCGTCGGGGGCGTCGAGCCGTCGTGCTCCACTCTTTGAATTTGGCTGCAGCTGAAATTCACCGTGAACGGGCGTCGAGCCGACAAATGTTCCGCTAAGTCCTAGGTCGTGTTCGTCTAGGTTTTCATCTGAGGCACTATTAATAGAAGGCATAAAATCGTTCATCAAAAATTCTAATTTATTATCACTTGCCTTGATAACCGTCCGAGAACACGACGTCGGGTTTGAAACGTCTTCCTCATTTCCCACTTCTTCCTGGAGTCTTACATGAGATAACTCGTAATTTTGATTGCTCGGGTAGAATTTACGGGGCTGCCAATCAGAGTGGCTTCAATGTGAATTTGAACGCCGATGAAAAGTTCTTCCAGCTGAATATCCTTTTGGTGATGGACTCCAAGCATGGTCCTTCCTCCTTTTCATCCATCTGTCTGCTGTTGGAGCTGAGGCTGATGGTGTTGCCTCAGCGAACGCCTAATCCAGAGGTCTTAAAATCTAGGCGTCCAGGCGCACATGCAGTAAGTGGCAGGCAGCCCATACGGGGCTGCGTGTCTTATCCAAACGCCTCAGAAACGAGACCCGTTCACCACTGACGAGGTATCAGAAAGCCATCGGAAAGGTAAAAAAGAAGGTCTGGTCTACTCCGATGACCTCACATAAACACTTGGATGTTGTGTAGCGTTTCTTGAACGCAAACGAACCTAGCCGTGACCATTCGAGGAGGAGAAAGGATCAGAGCTGAGTGGCCACTTTCCTCCTTATGAGCGAGGTTTATAGAGGATGGCCCTGCGATTGACTGCAACGGGCCAGCCAGAGTTCTTTATTTATGAAGGCGATCGCGATGGCTAGGTCCGGTTTTAATACCTCGCCAGCAGAATCGTTTAGGAGGAAGCGCACAGACTGATATGAGAATTGTACCAGCCCATAATGCTGCCTCAAACGAACCCAGATCGACTTGGCAAACGGGCACTCGTAAAAAATGTGGCTAATGGTCTCGGCTATGCCGCACACGGTGCTTCCAGCAGACCTGACCACCTTCCACTGAAACAGACGTTGAAGGGAATAAAACCCGTGATGCAGCAGCTGCCATTGATAGTTAAACAATGTTTTCTCAAAAGCAGAGGATTTTAAAAGCTTCATGACTGCTGCCCACGGGCGATCGGGAAGAAGTCGAATGATGTCAGTCGATTCACCAGGGTCAGTCTGCTGAAAGAACCATGCAAGTCGAAGCATTCCCCATTGGTGAAAATCCATACGGCGGAGCATCGGTAATATCAATACAAAGTCCAAGTTGAAGGATTTGTAAATGTCTGGGTGGTGTTGATACGTTATTACTGGCAACAAGGGAGATAACGGAAGCCTATTCACCTTGAATAAAATTCTAAGATGTAAGAAGAAGAAGTTTACCCATTTAGGGGGAGGGCTAAGGAATATGTTTATGAATGAGGAATGAGGTATCGCTTAATATCGGGTAAACCCAACCCCTTCTCTCTCTAAAAGAATAAAGAGGAACGCTGCTCTTAGTGGGTGACGTTGCTGAACAGACGTCCCCCAAACCCAGTTCACTATTGCCCCATGGAGTCTCGTGAGGAGATTATGCGAAGGCAAAGTGAATAGGCACTTGGATGTTAAAACTGGAAGCACATGAGTCTTGGTGAATCTCACCTTCACAAACATCGACTTTAGAAAACGGAGGCTTTTATCAAGGCGAGACAAGCACTTCTCAATCACTTGTTGCCAGTGCATGGAGTCCATGGTCGGTTAAAAGGAAAAGAAATATCCTAACAATGTAATTCGGTTGCACCATGTTATTGGGAAAGTTTTGAGATAGTCCACAGACCAGTTCCCAATAGCAATACCTTTAGACTTGACGAGGTTGATAGAACTCCCCGTCAAAGTACTAAAGTGGTCAAAAGTTTCTGTAACGATACTCAAGGAATACGAATCGTACGCAAAAAGCACTATGTCATCTGCATAAGCCAAGGTCTTGATGTCTATGGATGCAGCTGGCAGATCGTATCGAACATCTTGGTGGCGATTTAAGTATTGCAATAATGGTTCCAAATAAAAGATGTATAGCAGGGGTGAAAGAGGGCACCCCTGCCTGACACCTTTACACAAATTGAAGGTGGCTGATACGAAACCATTAATCGCCACAAATGATGCCGCCGAAACATACAGTGCGGAAATAATCGTGGCAAAAGTCCAAAGACAAAGGTGTCGAAACACATCAAAGAGAAACTCGTGATTCACTTTGTCGAAAGCCTTTTCCTGGTCAAGTCTTAAAACGGCAAGAGTTTGGTGACGAGCACACGCTTCTTTCATCACATACCGAAGTGTAATTAGATTATCGGACATCCTGCTAGACGAAATGGAGCAGGATTGTCCGGGATTGATGAAATCTTCGGCGAAAACTTTCAGTCTTTGTTAAAATACGCCAGTGAAGACCTTGTATTCGGTGTTGAGAAGGATTATTGGCCTCAACTGGGTAAGAAGCTCTGCATTCGGCACTTTGGAGAGTAGGATGATTCTCCCCACAGTGAAGTCCGATGTGATGGAAGACGGGTGTTCAATAATCGAATTAAACACTTGCATCAGGAAAGGCACAAGAAGATTCCATGTCAGGCTGTAGAATGAGTATGGTATGCCATCTATACCCGGGTTGGACTGGTGACGGCCGTCCGCTGACAGTAACTTCTTGACTTCGTCTTTGGTAAAGGGACGAGAGATGGACAGGTCAGCATCCTCAGAAAAAGGTCTTAGCGCCTCAATCCACTGCTTCATTTCATCTGATGGAATGATTGGGTAATTGAAAAAGGATGAAGATTGGGCGTGAAAGACTGACAAGATGTCGCAGTCAGAATTCACTTCCCCATTTTCCACCATCAATCGATGACATCGTATTTTGTTTGCACATCGTCTCTCCTCGGCAAACGCTTCCTGATAAATTCCTGAGGTCAGTCGCCCAGGAAAGTTTGGCTCTGAGCACTGCGCCGGCCGCCTTCCGGGTCATTAGAGCGTTGATCTCGCTATTCACCTGACGAATCTCCATCTCGAACTCCTCCTTTGGGGTGGATTCTTGGAGGAGCCGGAGGATCTCTTGTAAGATGAGGAGATGACGACTTCGACGACGAGCAGCATCTAACCCAATCTTCAGAAAGAAACGTTTGATTTTGTTTTACAGTTCTAACCATGAAGCAAGCGTAGGGGGCACATTATGAAGATGTTTTTCGACAAACTGAACAAACATTCCTTTGTATTCCTCTTCGTTTAGCAGAGAAACATTCAGGAACCAATTGTGATGGACTGCAGAGCATGTAGATGATGCTGGAAATGGAGGATTTCATGACCACATGATGTCACTGTGGTCGGAGAATGAACTTGGAATTACCTCCATTTTACCCGGCGAGCCAGCAAATGCATTGTCAACCAGAAAAAGGTCTAATGTCGATGATATAGTGGGCCCTTTATGGAAAGTAGACCCAAGCTGACTACTTTGTGTAGGTTGTGTCCATAAGTCGAACAATGCATTTTGCTGGCACAAACGATACACATAACCAGACCAAAAAATGTTGTTGTCGTCTGGATGGCAGTTCAAATCACCAGCAATCACCACAGACAACGATGAACAAAAAGTTATTTAAGTCACTGGAAAGCGATGGTTTCTCTGCTGCTGTACACGGTGCGTAGACATTAAGCAATCGGAAATTGACACCAGATATTGAAATGTCCAAAGAGATCACCCTGCACCCGCAGTCATACACAGTACGAAAGCAGAATGGAGAGATTGAAGATGATAGTGACAACCTTTTTCCCATTTGGTGACGAAGAGTTAATAAAGAATTGTCCATTGACTGCGAAGGCCCGAAGGTCGTAGCACTGTTGTGAAGTTGCGAGTTTTAGTTCTTGAAGTAACAAGATGTCCGGACTGTACAGGGCAATGAACGATGACAATACCAATTGCTTAAAAGAGGAACCAAGAGAACGCACGTTCAGGGAGATGACCTTCATTGAGGATGTTTAATGGCACCCTGCTGACCTGTGTCCGATTGAGACTTGAGCTTCCCAGATATAACAGGAGGCTCCGTCGTTGTTCTCATCGGAGATCGCAATCAACCTGATGAGGAAGAACGGCTGCGCTTGTCGCCTGCGCGGCTGTCTCTCTCTGACAAAAAAGTGGCTCCACTCTCGTCCCTATTGCCATGATGTCGTCTGGATTTTTTCTTGGGTTTTTTCTCCTCGCAAGATGATCTTGCTGTTTGGCCGCTGATGGCTGTGAAAACCCAGCAGAAGATGTCATCCTGGATGGCGACGACGTTTCGATGATCCTTGCAGGCTGTGATGACGATGACTGCGCTGGTGGAAGAAGGGTTGGAAAGTCCTCCACTGAGAACACAGATTCTGTTCCTATCAAAACGTTTACGTCGTCATCTGCAGAAGCTTCGTCTTCCCCCATCGGAACATCAAGTGATGGCTGAGGGAGAGGTGTAAACTCTCGAATCTCTGGGAACTGGGATGGCTGAGGGACGATGGTTGCTCCCTCTCAGGCTCCAAAGATAGAGATGGAAGCGAAGATGGTCGAGGTGTTGGGGGCATCAACTCTTTCTGTTCCCGGGGAAGAGGCTGAGAAGATGGTGAAGCCTGTTTCTTCCATGATGGTGAGGAAGGCTACGAAGCTCTGGTCGGCACTGGTGACTAGGCCGGCGATGACATCTTGGATTGATGCTGGGATGACATTCTCTTGGGCGTGGATGGAATATCTGCTGGCTCTGCAAACACCCTCTCTGGGCACTGGTGAAATTTGGTCAAGATGCGGTTGCGTGCATCGCATTTCTTGAGGAGAGGGCAGTCTTTCCTGACATGAGACGTTTTCTTGCAGTACCAGCAGCACTTCCTTTCACCCTTGTAAGACACGCGAACTTTGTTGCCGTGCATTACAAGGTTCTCTGGAATATCCCTCTGAAGGTTCATGTCGACTATAATGTCACCAGTCATCTGCAGGGGAGATTCCGGATGAGATGGATAGGCGTCTTTCTTCATCTGCCTATAGTCGGACATGTAACGCTTCAGGTAATCTTCCTCCATCAGCGGCGAGGCGTTAACCAGGCGGACGGTGGTTTGTCCAAACTTGACACGGTCTGCTATGTTTCGCTGTCGACAGAGCATACTCCATTCATTAGGAGAGAGACTCTGCACGACAGAAACTGCAGGATCACCAGACGGTAACACGGGCGGGATGCCCGTCTTCAAATAAAGTTCTTTCATAAACAGTTCTTTCTTATTGGGTACGACAAAGCAAATAATGATCGTTGCTTGGCATACAATTATCAATTGTTTCAAACCTTAATCCGATCAGAAAGCCAAATGCCAGCCACAGACTCAAATCTCAGTTATATATATAGTACATTAGCCAAATATATACAGCTACTATTAGAAAAGAACCAAGCAATATTGTGAAAATTCAGAATGATATCGTTGATAGAATGAGTAGAATTTCAGTTGCTCTCAAAAATAAACAAAACGATAAAGGGGCTCGCTCCGATTTTATACCATTGAACTGCACACCAGTATCAACTTGGAACCAGTATCTAAATAAGAATTTGGAGAAAACCCGTTATTATCTGAATTTTCACGATATTTTTTGAGCTTTTTATATAGTAGCTCTATACATTTCTTGATGGAATCCATGACTAGTATCAGGATATTGAATAAAAATAAATTAATAACCACAGTGATACGAAAATAAAGTTATTTATTGCCTTATGCGTTTCGACATGCTTTCATCGTCAGATGCAAACAGTATTACAAGGAACTATGGAAGACGGTGCCCCTTATATACCCCCCTGGTTCGTGGATCTAATGGAAGACTCCTCTGTCGCGCCGACTTTTTGTAGCGCGCTTCCGGTCTTCTAGTTCTAATATAACGTCTATGAGGCTGTCTCTCTCGAAATCTGTTTTATTCTTGAGGAGAGCGCCGTTTGAGCATTTTGATCTTCTTATCTCCATCTCTTCGTGCATGATTATCTTGTCTTTTTCTTCTCCTTTCCACAATACGTGTAAGCAGACGTCGATGTCTACCATCCTGCGTTTTGCAGTGGCCAGCTGATCTACGAATGCCGATCTTCCATCTTTGTTGATCCAGGCCCTCCGATGTTCACGAAATCTTTCATAGAACGACCGGGACGTGGATCCGAAGTAGAAGGTTTCGCAGTCCGGGCACTGCAACTTATAAACGCCTGCACCTTTGTATGGGTCTTTTCCATGTTTTGGTTTTGCCGGATAGTGTATGCGCTTGGAATTATTGCAGGTTTGAAATGGTATTCCAATGCCTTGTTCACGAAAAATGTTAGCTAACCTGTAGGTGACTTCTCCGAAGTATGTGAAGGTGCGTAGTCCTTGGGTCACGCTGGTTGTTCTTGCTCCTTGTTCGATACATCTCGTGATGTTGTTTTGAGTATGTTGTTGATGATCCTTGTTGATGAACTTGTTCTCCTTCGCCATCGTATGTATTGTGTTAATTTCTTATTTGCGTGCTGTGTCCATGATGGGATAAGTCAGTGCTCTTCTGAACCCGTGACTTAGGGCAGCGGTTTTATGTTTCCACGAGTGTGTAGAATCGTTAGGGATTATGGTCGCCGCTGTGGTGTCCTTCCTGTAGATGCTGAATGTCAGTCTTCTGTCGTGGTTCCTGGTCATCCAGAAGTCAAAAAAATTTATTCTCTCGTCAACTTCTTCTTCCATCGTGTATTGCAGTTTGGACTGCATCGCGTTGAATTGATATAGAAGATCATCCGGTGTATATTCGCTGAAGTCATAGATGATTTGGGTGTCATCTACTTACCGTCTGTACAATCTGATGGCCCCATTGTTCGTTAGTTGGCTTATATGGTTTTCTTCTATATGTTGAAGGAAGATCTCAGATATTATAGAGCTGGCCGGATATCCCATGGCCAGTCCGTCTGGTATTGTATAGAAATCATCTTCGAACATGAAATATTTCTGTTCGCGAAGGGTCTTTATTAATTTGTGTAGGTCGTCTTTTATCTCACTCGTTACGCCAGTCTTGTCTAGTGTTTATTAATGAAATCGTTTCCATTATGAGTGAGCTGCAAAAGCTAACCCTAAACGATAGTGAGAGAATGATATCCCTAGACATAGCAAATCTTTACACTAATTTCGCCTTCGAAGAAACCATCAAGATCGTTAATGAAATACTAGAAAAAAACTGGCGTAACTAGTGAGATAAGAGACGACCTAGACAAATTACTTAAGACCCTTCACGAATAGAACTATTTCATGTTTGAAGATGACTTCTACACAATACCTGACTGAGTGGCCATGGGATCCCCAGCCAGCTCTATAATATCTGAGATCTTCCTTCAACATATAGAGAAAAACCATATAAGCAAACTAACGAACAACGGGACCATCAGATTGTACAGACGGTAAGTAGATGACACCTTAATCATCTATGACTCCAGCGAAAGTACACCGGATGACCTCCTAGACCAATTCAACGCGATGCACCCCAAACTGCAATATACAATGGGAGAAGAAGTTGATGAGGGAATATATTTTTTGTATTTCCGGATGACCAGGAACCAAGACAGAAGACGGCTGGAAGGACTCCACGACAGCAAATATAATCTCGTACGATTCTACACACCGACAGATACGTAAAACCGTGGCCCTAAGTCACGGGTTCAGAAGAGCACAGACTTATCCCATCACCGAAACAACATGCAAATACGAAATAAAAGCTTTACATAGGATGGCGAAGGAGAACAAGTCCCCAAGAAGGATCATCAACAACATACTCAAACAACAAGACGATATATATCGAACAAACAGCAATCACAAACAGCGGGACCCAAGGACTACGCCACCTTCACATACTTCGGAGAAGGCACCTACAAGTTAGCTAACATTTTTCGTGAACAAGGCATTGGATTAGCATTCCGAACCTGCAATAATTCCAAGCGCATACTCAACCCAGCAAAATCAAAACATGGAGAAGACCCTTACAAAGGTGCAGGCGTTTATAAGTTACAGTGCCTAGAATGCGAACCCTTCTACATCGGATCCACGTCCCGGTCATTCTACGAAAGATTTCATGAATATCGGAGGGCGTGGGTCAACAAAGATGCAAAATCGGCATTCGCAGACCACCTGATCACTGTTAGCCTCTGACGATGACAGTATAGCAATAAATAACTTTGTATTGTAACGTCCTGTTTTATTTGTAGTACGTGTGTGGTGTTCGTATAGTAAATGTTGTAATTGTTTGTTATTGTAAAAATGGGTCGTTGTAGGGAATGATTATTAATTGTTTTAGTACGTCGCTTTCGTGTGTGTGTTTGTCGATTGTTGGGAGAGGGATTGTTGTTGTCGCTGTTCGTGGAAAAAAAGCTTGTTTTTTTTGGTTGTTGTAAGAAGAAGATATTTTTTTAAATATATTATAAAATTTTTTAAGACCGAGGCGAGAGGAAAGAATGTGCTAAGCTTCAACGGAAAAATAGCTGAACATAACTTTCATACACCCCAACGGTTGTCAAATTGGCTTAGAACAAAAGTGATAATGATGTTTTGAATTAATTTACCACGCCGGAATACTGTCGTTCGTGGCTCAGCGTCGAGAGCAGTTTCGAACATGATGCCCAACCATATTGGAAGGAATTATGACCTATACTAGAAAGATGAACGTTAAGTATTAGGTGATAAGACATGTTAAGTATGGTTGAAATAATTTTTATATGCAATATAAATCTTTTCATGCCCGTATAACGAAGTCTACCCGATGCCTGCGTAAGATCCAGAGCGAATGGAACACGTTCGTAGGAGCAGTCCTCGCCGTTGCAGTAGGATAAAGCTCGTCATACCCTCCACCGATCAACGTGTACCCGAAGAGAGGATGAGATACAGTGTTTGAGTGTTATGGCTCCGGCTGAAAACTGATCCGGTGAGATTGTTCTAAATTACCCCTTTCAAACGATGATAGTCATATCAAGGAACCATTCGAGAAGCAACAGTGAATAACTGTTTGTTAAGATGATCTAAAATGCTTCAGTAAAGCGCACGTATACTCCTGCCTTAATAAATTTAGGTGTAATAAGACTCTTGTATCAAGGACTGGTAAAGCATGTTAATGATGATAATAAGACGTATGATCAGATGCAGTAATGCTTATGTTTCACATGAGTAAATTGCTTAAGTCATTAGTTAAGTTGAGTAGGTCTATTTGGACTAACAAATGATAACACTCAGAAGGCCGCTCATCCATTCAGTGGCGCCAAGAGGGGTTTCAGTCCCTCCCCCCTTACTGTACGCATAAAAGGCGGGACATAGCGCGTTCTAGCGCAGAGTGATAGGAATATTTGTCCGGGCTATTGGATGGATGATGTCACATGACTTGTTATCGTTTGCCTTGCTTTCAGGTGTAATGATTTAACAATACATTGTCTCGATCAAGTACTTATACACCTAGGGTGAGAATGTGGAAGGTTTAAGGATATTATGTCAATATTATTGATGCATGTGGTTTAGTGCATGAGAAGGACGTCCCCATATAACCTCTCCTTAGGTTAATAAAATAGGAGTTAAGAATTGCCTGCGGCACTTATATTGCATTAATAAATAATGAATAAAAGGGTTATGTTATTTACAGGATTGGTGGTGGTTTCATTTCAATAAATATCGGTCCCGAACCCTTGCGTCCTCCTACCCCTGGGTAATAAAAGGTTATCACCCCCCCTTTAGTATATGTTTCGCGGGATAGGGGGCGCTACAGTATTATATACATTCACTGTGATTATTCATGTATTTTAATTATATACATTTGGGTAATAAATTATGCAAAAGACTTTTCGGTAATGCTTGTGCAGGCGCAGTTAAGCATTCTTTAGTAAAATTGCTCAAAGTTCATCAAATATTTAATAGTTTTATGTTCTGACTGCAATATTTTGTCTCTACTGTAGTATCTAAACTTTCCTGAAAATGGCATTGCATTGGGTTGAGAACACTGCACGTTGTAAACAAAAAACTTTTGAAAAAAAATTTGATCTTTTTAAAATCCCTTAAATCTTCATGTATATACGTGCTATTCATATAAAGATGAACATATAAGTAAAGGCTACCAGCCTGCTTAATATTTAGCATCATCAACTTAAATCGGAAAAAATAATCAAATATGTCATACGAAATGTAGACATGACCCATGAGCTTGACCATTTTAAAGAAGATCTGAAAAAGATGAATTATCTTTTTGAAAAGTGATTAGACTTAAAAAAGCCAAATATTCAGTATATATACCCATGGTTCTTGTTATGTTATGAAACACAGAGCACAACAAGACTAATAAAATGTTACTCACATAGACCATTAGCTATATCCATTACAGTGTTATAACTGCCTATGCTAGGGCCATGTATCTCTTGGTTTATTGTAACAAATGTGCTAAAGACTAGCAGTCATGAGACTGTCCAAATGTGAAAGCACAAGAATAAGACGCGGTGGGTAGTACATGTGCAGTTGCATAAAAAGTCCAAAGTATCTGGAAATCGGTCAAGTCCCAGCCAAAGTGATTCTGGAGACATCCTATGCCTCAGTGGTAAGAAAATGGGATAAAGTATTTAACATGAACAATGCACATGACTGTTAAAAAAAACCTGGCAGTATATAAAATTTGTTTAATGAACTAAGTCAAAAAATACCCATAATTTAATTGAATTCTTATGAAGCCAATAACACTGGCCAACAAAATTTAAGATTTTTCTTGTAACAAAATGAAAGTGGGTGATTTTTGGTAGTATTTTTTCTGCTGATTACGAATATAATTTTTAAATTTCTATAGCACGCACAGCTTTCTTCTTTTACAATGAAACATTCTTAAATCATTCGGTGTTTGGGGCCTGGTAAATTTCTTTGCGGCCCCAAAATATGGATACTTTAACATTGTAGCCGCATATCTTCACATCCATTACTTTAACATAGAAGTCTCGATGTGCATAACTTGGAAACTTGACGTGATAGAAAAAAACTGAAAGCAGATTCGGATTCTACCTAAAAATTATTACTAAGAACATTATCTGTGGTCTTTGTTACAAAAAGTGTGTTGACTAGTGTAATCTTATCTGTGCTGAACAATTTGGTGTTTAGCTGAAATGTTTTCATCAGCTCCAACTTTGGAGACCAGTAGTGGATGTCAACAATCAATTTTTATGCATTTCTACTGTGGCATAGTATTTTTCAACGTCAGTGAAGCTTTCGCCCATGTATAGCCGAAGGTCTAATCTACACGATAATTAGAGACAGGTTTCTCCTAATTTTGCTGGTAAAATTGTTTTTTACCAACAGGTTCTAGCAAGTTAAAGCTGGCGAAACCTATCCACGCCACGTAGGGTAAAGGCGGATGTTCCACAAGAAACAACACCATTGCTTGGCATTAAATACAATCTCTAGGCAAACTTTAATCAAACGTCACCTTGATTTGCTCAATGCTTCTTTTATAGTTTGTTTGAAATAAATATTTGAAATATTCTCCTTCAGGCCCTTTCTGTTTAATTATTTAAAAAGTATAATTTATATTTCTATGCTGATGATACTGCCATCATGATTTGGGTGCTCCAATCATTTACCATTACTCACTCGAATGCATAACACTTTGAAGAAATTTTTAAATTGGTTATGGCCAGAACTGAACCTTAACTTTGAAAAATGCAAGTCTTTATACTTAAAACAAAAAGCTTAAGAATCTCCCAGATTTCCTTGTTCTATTCAATAACAAACTTGAATAGGTTGATAACTACAAGTACCTAGGCATTATCTTTTACCCAAGACTCTCCTGAAACCGTGACATATGGTCAGAAAAATGAGAGAATAGTCTAGTGTAGTCTCATAGCTCTCCTCAGCATCGACAATAGGCTACCCCTTTACAAAATGATACTTCGGAACATCCTCCTCCTTGGCATACTTGTATGGGCAACTAAATGTAAAAGCAGATGGAGTGAGCTCTAGTCTCTCTAGAATATTACGCCGAGGACCATTGACCCACTTAGAAGAAAGGACATTAGAAACCACTCATTCACTCAGATTTTTAAATATACTCATATCAGAAAGTTGGTCCACCGTCTCGGGATGACTATACTGCAGAGAACAATGATTTAGTGGCAGGAATACTGAAAACTCGATGGAAATGAAGTGTCAATGGAAGTATCAAACACTGAGGCATATTCTGTGTTTCCTTCATTAATAAAACTTCAAAAAAAAATTCTGCGACCTGGACTCGAAACAGGGACCATGCCTGTCGCTGCCACGGCTCTTACCAATTGCATGAATCCACCATCCCTGGTTCGTTTTCAAGCCGCGTAAATTTTCCTTCCCCTATTCTATTTGTTATGATATGTTTGAAGATTTTTTGCAGATACTCAATTCTCTTCTGTTCGATTTGCAGACATTGGCAACGTTTCCTTCCCGGACTATTGAAAGGTGTGATACCTCCTTTTTTGTTTTTTTTTGGGCTTCTAAAAATTGTCAATCTTATGATTTTCCATAAAGAGGAAGAGGCTTGGGTTAGTCAGGCTTCTTGCCTACGTCAGTGTATCTCATTTGATATTTATTATGGAAGTGTGATTTTTAAGAAAGCTTTGCTTCCGGCCCACCTGAACAAATGTACACTTCAGTGCTCTATTGTCGATCGTCTCCTATTATCACTTTCAGGATAATTCTGTATTGTCTTCCTTGCTTTGGTAAATGGTAATCACTATCCAAAACTTCAGATTTTTTTAGAGTTTTACCAACTTGTGTTCAATTTTTGATATTTGTTGTTTTTATTCCAATGTGTTTGTGTCTCGTCCTTCGTTGAGTCTACATTCGTCACTTGATCCCATGTAGTATAGGAAAGAAGTATGAGAATGGTTCTTTGTGAAATGAACGATGTAATAATAACGTTTTACATTGGCTGCAATATTGTTAATAGTTCGACAAAGAAGATTATTGAATAAAGTTTTTAAATGTAATAAGCAAGAGCCCTGATGAAGATGAACTGTTCAAACATGTTGACTGGATAAAGTCTTTAGTTATGCTTTTCCAGACGATTATTTCAATTAATACATGGTGAGACCGGAAAGTTCGGCGAATGACTCGGAAATACAGGGATAGGTATTTCAGAGACGATACTTTACTGGTCTTGTAAAGAAAGCCCCCATGATCACAATACCCTTTTGGCACCGTTCGTAAAATTATTGCCTGGCGTGTGAAAATCCTCTTCCTGTACTGCATGAAGTTCTGTTGTCATAGTCCTTTTAATGTCCTGACGTCCAAAAATCTGTGCACTTTCATTGTTTATTCAATTGGAGGTCCTCGGTCGTCTATAGAAGCACACTCGTTGTGTTCCGCTGCCTTTTGCTGAACCGGGATCCTGGTATGTTCTTCATGATAAGATGATACCATACATCACTATCTATTCCTCGAGCAAAAATAGATTTCAGAACTTTAGCACCGTCCGTGTTCTCCAGACAAGTCACCGTCGGACTTTTTCCAGTTTCTTCATTTGAAATCTAAAATGAAAAAATCAGAGATTTTAAAACGTTCCGGAAATCCACACAGCTGTGACGGGGGTATTCAAACCAGCAGTTCAATCAGAGGATTTTTAACATGCCATGCAACAGTTGTACGAACGAAGACAAATGGGTATTTTGGCTATGAGGGCTTCTTTTGATGGAGAATAAAGTTTTTTATGTCATTCTCCGAACTTTCTGGTCTCGCCTTTTATTTAAGAAGCAACAGCAGGGAAAACTGCAGTCAAATCTCTGCAAAGAAAATCACAATAATCTTGTCTGGAATAAACCTTAACCATTTCAGTCCCTGTGTCCATTACAATGGACATACATGATTTTTATGTATATTTATTAATTTATTTATTTAATATGATTAAGAAGATACAACGTCGCCCAACTAGGTCCGTTATGGTCCAGGACCGACGAGTTAGGACCCAGTGGGCCACCATATTACGAACAACAATACTAAAGACAATATATATAGCTAGTAAAAAACAAAATCGAAAATATAATGTACTTAGAGGTTTAGCAACAATCAGAATGCATCGCCGAGATATAGACTTCTTAAATAAAGTATATGACTTAGAAAATAAAACTACAAAATCAAACAATTAAGCTTAGAAGCTTAACAAGATAAACATAAAGGATTAAATTAAATTAAATGCTTATTTGACATTGAACAAAAAACATAAGATTTTAAATGTTTAAGGAAACCACAGGTACTTGATATGGAGCAAAGCTCGATAGCAAGACAAGCCCAAAATTTAACGCCTACGTAGGATAAGCATCCTCTACGGTAGTTGAGTTTGTTTAACAGAAACCTTATTGCTCGAGAGGAGCATGTTAAATAACGATGGCTATCGGCATTATTAATTAAAGCAATTGGGGTCGAGATCAATAGAACTGCATTGGACACTTTAAACATGAAAACACATTCGAATGAAATATATCTGATACTAGCAGAGGACCCGGCGTTGCCCGGAATAATTACGCTTATAGGTTAACCCACACATATACACAAAGAAACACACACACTTTTCCCAATCGTCTGAACGCTTGTTAGGGAGTTGCGAACACGACCATACATTATTAATTTAGTGCTCCTTGTTATTGGTGAATTGCGCATTGAGACCATTGTTGATGCGAACACGACGGGCCTATTGTTGCACAAACTTTGCCTTGCCTTGTAGGTCATGAGATATCTGTTGCTGGTCCGAGCGTAGTGTGAATTGCGTGTTAACACCATTTTTGATACCTATTGTTGCACAAACTTTTCCTTGCATTGTTGGTCATGAGATATTTCTAATTAATATGCCCTTCATATCCATAAATATCAATTTTTTATCGATATTTAATACTTTTCCGAAATCTGAGGTAGACAGTGACCTTCCTCATAATTTGAAGGTCAAATATGCAAAATTTTATCAAGCTCGGAATAAAACTGTAACAAACCGACCAAAGAACAAACATCCTTCTTTATATATATAGATAAACTAGCAGAGGACCCGGCGTTGCCCGGGATAATTACGCTTGTAGGTAAACAGCACAACCTCAAAAAGCTAAATTAAACCTCCAAATTGGTTAAATAATAATTCAATCACTACAATATAGAGCGAAGGGACTCTCCATTCTACGAAAAATCCGAAAGACAGGTATTTACCTCTTCACTGAAAAAATCCATACTAGGTGATATACCGGGACATGATTTACCGAAAAAAAATTTTTTAAAGGCTCACAATGGATGGACTTCTCCAAGAATGCTTTCTAGTCTAAATAATTTTTTACTCACGTAATGTTACTTTAGATGTACACTTGGTGTTGTTGCAATTTCCTTTCTTCTTTCTGTCTTGAAGCAAAAATTGGCCATTCATCACGTTGTGTAGTCTAGCGGTCGCAGATCCTTCTATTTACTTGCTTACCATTTGCTCAATAGAGCACGGAGCTAAAGGAGAGCTTCCTCTATTGTCTTTCACTCTTTCTCAATAGGCTGCTAACTCATTATCTCCAGTTACTTATCATTTTTAAAGATTTTCAAGAAATTGTTAAGTATTAAGAATTCTCTTTTTTAAGAAAAGCCTGAATTCTATGCATTGAATTCTATATTGCACAAGCTTTGCCTTGCATTGTTGGTCATGAGACATATATTGTTGATCCTTGTATAGTGTTTGTGAATTGCGTGTTGATACCATTGTTGATACCTATTGTTGCAAAAACTATGTCTTGCATTGTTGGTCATGAGATATTTCTCATTAATATGCCCTACCATAACAATGAATATCGATTTTTTATAAATAATTATTATTTTTTTGAAATCTGAGGTAGACAGTGACCTTCCTCATGTTTTGAAGGTCATGTATGCGAAATTTTATCACGATCGTAATAAAACTGTAGATTTGTATAAAAAACAAACAAACCCACAAACAAACATTCTTCTTTATACAGGGTGTTTCAAAATTATGTACAATAAATTTAGTGACACATTCTTCAGGTCAAAAGAAGACGAAAATGTTCTATAGCACTTTGTCTGGAAACGATTTGTTTGCGAGTAATCCAATATCATATAGTAGGGAAGCACGGTAGTTAGCGGACGATATTTTAGCAGTTCCAGCGTTTCGACCCAACACTAGGTTGAGTGGTTTGTTCCATTTAAACCTACTTTAGGGTTGTTCCATTAGTTGTGCACGGTTGTTTCCATTACTGTAGTTTCACTACTGTACATTCACTAGGAATATCAATTTCAGAACGTTTGCGTGCTTTGACATACGCATGACGATTTACGTGAAAAAAAGTCATGTACACGTATTCCAGTAATGAATACACTGACATGTACCTAATGTATGGTCTTGCGGACGGAAATGCTGTTGAAGCAAGAAGACTACCAAGAACGCTTTCCGAATAGACGTTTGCCAAATAACCGAACATTTGTATCTGTCTTCAGACATTTGAGGGAGCGTGGTTCCTTTGGCCGTCAAACAGGACAAGGGCGGCCTGTAGCACATTCTCCGGATGAGGAGGATGTGATAATTGACATCATACATGATGAACCACAGACAAGCACCCGTCGTATTTCTTCCATGTTACACGTTCCACACTCATCTATTTGGCGCATTCTTCACCGTCAGCTTTTGCATTCATACCACCTGCAACTGGTTCAGGCACTGAACCCAACGGACTCTCCACACCGACAACGATGCCAATGGATACAAAGTCGACATGCTGCAGACCCTAGTTGTCTCAGCCAGATACTTTTCACGGACTGTGGAATTGTCGGAAATAACTTAATTGTCGCAATTCCCTTATGTGTTGCCGCCACGATTGACTGGGCGAACGTATCTTTTGTTTCTGCAGAATGCATTGCCAGAATTACTGGAAGATGTTCCTCTTTTGATAAGATCTAACATGTGGTTCATGCATGATGGCGCTCCAGCACATTTCAGCCATGTTGTGCGAGCACACCTTAATGCTGCATATACGAATCGGTAGATAGGTCGAGGTGGACCGGTAGGCTGGCCTGCAAGATCACCCGACCTTAATCCCTTGGACTTTTTTCTGTGGGGTCATGTGAAAACGATCGTCTACAGCACAGAAGTTCCTAACATTATGGATCTGCGACAACGAATTGAAAATGCATGCCAAACCGTTCGTAATGCTGGCGACGAGCTCTTCCATGACATCAGACGGTCGCTCATGCAACGAGCCGAAGCGTGCGTGCGAGCTGGTGGCGGGCACTTTTAATAATTTCTGTAATTTGGAGCCACGGGTTTAGTTGGCTGTATCGCGTAATTAAATCGTTTCCGGACAAAGTGCTGTAGAACTGCATCTTCACTTTAAGCTCGATAATCCAAAATTCTTGGAAACGAACGTTCAGTCAATGCACTGTCAGGATTTCAGTTTCCAAAATATACACTTTCCCACAGAATATAGTCAAAATATATTTTTAGGAAATGTTTGAACTAGCAGTGCTACCAAGAAAGCTAGGTGATAACCCCGGCGTGGCTCGGACTTTTTTTTGGAATAAATTTTGAAATATCTTAAAAATAACACATGGATGGAAAATGCTTAGAATTAATACAGTAAAAATTTTTAAAGGCTCACAATAGATGGGTCGCTCCATTTATGCCACTGCTAGTCTAAATAATTTCTTACTCACGTAATCTTACTTTAGATGTACACTTGATGTTGTTGCCATTCCCTTTCTTTTCTCGATGTCTTGAATCAACTGTTTGTGTAGTCTAGCGATCGCCGATTCTTCCATTGACAGGCTTACAAGTTGTTCAATACACCACGGAGCTAAATCAGTGCCTCCTCTGTCGTCTTTCCACTTTTTCTCAATAGTCTGCTAAATCTGCATTATCTCCAGTTACTGACCATCTATCTATATATATAAAGAAGGATGTTTGTGGGTTTGTCTGTATGTTTTTTTATACAAATCTACAGTTTTATTCCGATCTTGATGAAATTTCGCATACATGACCTTCAAAGCATGACGAAGGTCACTGTCTACTTTAGATTTCGAAAAAATAATAATTATTGATAAACAATCGATATTCATGGTTATGGCAGGGCATATTAATGAGAAATATCGCATGACCAGCAATGCAAGACAAAGTTTTTGCAACAATAGGTATCAACAATGGTATCAACACGCAATGCACCAACACACAAGGCAGGGATCAACAATCAATATCTCATGACTAACAATGAAAGGAAAAGTTTGTGCAAGTGTAATTATCCCGGGCAACGCCGGGTACCTCTTCTAGTTTTATATATAGAAGAAGATAGATGTCGAAAATGATATTGAGCATCCACCCAAGGCCAGTATGACCGAAGCCGACAAGGTAGGTCGTTGGGTGGGTGGTATAAACAATAAATGGATACACAATTTAAGGGTGGTTCTGAAACGCACAAAAGAAAAATACAAGAGGAATGAATAAGAAGAGGAGAGGAGAGCTTAGGAGTAAGAGATGAGTCATGGGACCTACCTTAAAAAGTTCAATAAACTTGTTTTAAAACTTGCTATAGACGGAGAATAACGTATTTCTGGAGATAAGTTTGACCAGAGTTTAAGGCCCGAGGTGGTAACACTGCTGATATGATAGAGGCGAGTTATCCGGGGTAGGGCAATGGAATTATGGTGACGTGTATTGTTGAGAAGGGGGGGGGGGAGCTGGTGTGAAAAAAGAGTGGGGGATGGAGGTGAGCAGATGGTTATTAAGAGCTTTGAATATAAAAATAGCCAGGTTACAGATGTAGAGTTGGTAAATAGGTGTTATTCCAACGGGGTTGAAAAATTGTGATACAGAATGGGGTTTACGAAGTTTTAACAATATCCGTATGTACCACATTTGGAGGCGGTAAAGGCGTAAAAGATTAAATTTGGACGAAGAACCCCAAAATTGGATCCCGTATAGGAGCGAAGTTTGGATTAAAGCATGATAAAGTAAAAGTAGGATATGGGGGGAGATAGTGGAGACGGGAAAAAAGACCAAGGCGATTATTGAGTGTAGAGGGTAGAGCGTTAATGTGAGCGTCCCAGGATATATTATATGAAAGGTGAATACCAAGGTATTTAAATGATTTTGATGGAGTGATATTTTGAGAGTTATAGTTGAGCGTGAAATCAGGTATATCGAACTTTTAGTTTCGTTGAAAAAAGATGACATAGGTGGTTTTATCAAGGTTCAGCTGCAAAAGGTTAGTACAGTTCCAGAGGTATAGTTTATGTAGCGCAGAATTAAACTTGTGTTCGATAGACAGAAGTGATGAGTCTGCTATTGATAAAGTGACATCGTCAGCGTAAAGAATTAGGAGATAGAGGGGATAGAAAAAGCGAAAGATCATTGATAAATAAGTTAAAAAGAAGGGGGAATAAAATTGAACATGGAGGGACGCCAACATTTGGAATAATTGTTTCTGGTGAAATAAATAGATTAAGCGTATACTCATGGTTGGATAAAAAAGTAGTGAGCCAGTCCAGCGGAGGTCCGCAGATATTAAAAAAGTGAAAAAGTTTATATAAAAGTATCTTATGGGGGATCAGATCGAATGCCTTGGAGTAGTTAATGAATAGGGATACGACAAAATTGTTATTGGTCTTGTTAGAAATTATAAACTCGGTTAGTTCATAGCACGCTGTAGTTGTATTGCGTTTAGGGACAAAGCCGTGCTGTGAAGAGGAGAAGAGATTATTCGAGAAAATATAAAAGGAAAGACGAGAGTAGAAAAGAGTTTCAAAAACTTTAGAGAATGAAGGAAGAATTGAGATGGGGCGATAGTTGGAGAAATTGGTCGTAACATCTTTTTTGTGTATTGGGATAATTCTAGCGATCTGGAGACATGATGAGAATGTGCCTTAGGAGAGTGAGATATTAAAAAGTAAAGTAAGAGGAATCACAAAACCGGAAGAAGCCGCGATAATTATTTTCGATCAATTACCCAAAGGTTCTGGGTAACCGGAAGATTTTAGGTGACGAATGTAAGATAATACTTCGTCGGGGGAGGTAGGGGGAATAAAAAAGGCGTGAGGAGTAGCCGGCGGAGACAATGGATAGGGCGAAGCGTGAGGAGGAATAGGGGGGGGGGTTGAAGGTAATAATGTTTCTAGGAAAGATGTTAAGTGGGAAGACTCAAGAGTAGAAGGGTCCGAGAATGGAGGGCTTTTTTGGAGCTCCGTGAACTAAATTGTTGATAGCTTACCATTTTAGCTTGTTTTCACCAACTCTGTTAAGGGAACAAGCGAAATATAAAGATTTAGTTTCTATGATGACTTTACGAACGTAGTTGGAAAAAAGGCGGAATGCGAGCTTATTGTGTAAAGTGGGGAAACGTCTAGAATTTCGATATAGGGCATTTTTATGCGATATTAATGACAAAACCTTGGTGTTTATCCAAGGCTTGAGGGAAAGGAGTTTAGGGAATGAGGCAGCAGAAGGTAAAAAAGGGAGATAACGAGAGAAACCTAAGTGAATATGAGTAAGAAATTTAGAGAAAAGAGTATTTATATTTTTCTCGGGGGGAACCAGAGAATTCCAGTCAGTATTTTCCAGAAAAGATTTGAAAAGAGATAATCTGTTCGCAGTAATGAGTTTGGTTTTGAGTGTTGTTGGTGGGGTATGCAGTATGACAAAAGGGGATTGGAATGTGGAAGTTGGGAAGTTGGAAAGTTGCCGAGATTCGGCCGAGGAGACTCTACTTATAATGTTCGTGAGAAGAGTGTCTAATTTAGAGGAAAAACGTTGAAAGAGGACATCAACCAATTTGTTGATATTTGTGGAATTGGCAAGGTAATTGGCAAAGTAATCAGATGAGCCCTTTTCTATAGCCGTGATAATGGATTCGTCCATGGCGGGTGGATGAGCAGGACTTGCGACGGTGTGGCATGAATTGATTATACGAGGATGGGTGTCTTTCGGCATAATTGTTGAAATAAATCTTCTATATATTAAAGAAGGATGTTTGTAAGTTTGTGGGTTTATTTGTGGGTTTGTTTGTTTCTTATGCAAATCTACAGATTTATTCCGATCTTGATGAAATTTTGCATACTTGCCCTTCAAAGCATGAGGGAGATTTGTGCAGATTTCAAAAAAAAAATATTGATAAAAAATCGATATTCATGGTTATGGCAAGGCATATTAATAAGAAATATATCATGACTAACAATGCAAGGAAAAGTTTGTGCAACAATAAGTATCAAAAATGGAATCAGCACGTAATTCACAAACACTCTGCATGGCACAACAATATATATCTCATGACCAACAATGCTAGCAAAGTTTGTGCAACAATAGGTATCAACAATGGTAACAACACGTAATTCACACTACGCTCGGACCAGCAACAGATATCTCATGACTAACAATGAAAGGAAAAGTTTGTCCAACAACAGGCCCTTCGTTTTCGCATGAACAATGATATCAACGCGCAAATTCACCAATAACAATGAGCACAAAATGATGATGCAATGATAAAGCAATCCTTTCTAAGAATTATAACATAAAATGATGATACAATATGGATAAATTTAAATTTGTAACAATGCTTAAAATTCCGGTTTTTCAGGTTTTTCTTTGAAAAGAGAGTTCTAAAAATTTAACAATTTCTTGAAAGTCTTTCAAAATGATCAGTAATTGGAGATAATGAAGAGTTAGCAGACTATTGAGAAAGAGTGGAAAGACGACAGAGGAAATACTCCTTTTGCTCCGTGCTATATTGAGCTAATGGTAAGCAGGACAATAGAAGAATCTGCGATCGCTAGACTACAAAAAGAGATGAATGGCCAAGTTTTGATTCAAGACATCGAGAGAAAAAAGGGAATTGCAACAACATCAAGTGTACATCCAAGGTAAGGTTACGTGAGTAAAAAATTATTTAGACTAGCAGTGGCATCTTTGGAGAAGTCCATCTATCGTGAGCTTTTAATAAAAATTTTTTTATTTTTTATTAAGAATTTTTACTGTATTAATTCTAAGCATTTACATGTGTGTTATATTTAAGATATTTGAAAATTTATTCCAAAAAAAAGTCCGAGCCACGCCAGCGTTATGACCTAGCTTATTTGTTAGCACAGCAGGTCCAAACATTTCCAAAAAAAATATTTTGACTATATTCTGTGGGAAAGTGTATAATTTGAAAACTGAAATCCTGACAATGCGTTGACTGAACGTTCATTTCCAAGAATTTTTGATAAGGAGCATAAAGTGAAGATGCAGTGACAGAACATTAATAACGCAGTGTCTATTGATTCGGCATAGGAGTCACACGTGTCTCCCTTGAGCTCCTTACAAAACTGGCGCGATAACTGGCAAAAATTTATGTGTCTGGAAACGAAAGAAAAAGAACGAGTATTGGTCAGAAAAACTCTGCAAATAAAACCGAAAAAGCTATATGAACTTTTGAAATGTCTGAACATAGGCAGTTTCAAAAAGAATAACAGAGTATAAGAGCTTCTAGGTCAACGGCAACAAAAACTTGAGTCTAGAGTATCTGGTGATGCTACGCAACGGTAAGACAAGTCAAGAAGAGTTTAGTTGCTCCGGTATATCACCTGGACTATCTGTTGTTCGTATTTTTCGTAGAATGAATAGTCCCTTTGCTCTGTGTTGTATTGATTGAATTATGATTTAACCAATTGGGAGTTATAACTTAATTTTTTGAGATCTATCTCTTTACCTAAGTGTGTAATTAACCCGGGCAAGGCCGGATACCTCTGCTGGTCTTTCTATGTATATAAAGAAGAATGTTTGTTTGTTTGTTTGTTTTTTTTATAATTTTTTCTGATCGTGATAAACTTTCACATACATGACCTTCAAAGCATGAGGAAGGTCACTGTCTACCTGAGATTTCGTAAAATAATAATTATTGATAAAAAATCGATATTCATGGTTAGGGCAGGGCATATTAATGAGAAATATCTCATGAACAACAATGCAAGGCAAAGTTTTTGCAACAATAAATATCAACAATGGTATCAACACGCAATTCACAAAACTCTACACAGTTCAACAATATATATCTCATGACCAACAATGCAAATAAAAGTTTGTGCAACAATAGGCATCAACAATGGTGTCAACACGCAATGCACCAACACTAAGCAAGGATAAACAATTTATGTCTCAGGACCAACAATGCAAGGCAAAGTTTGTGCAATATAGAATTCAATTCATAGAATTCCTGTTATTCAGGCTTTTCTTAGAAAAGAGAATTCTTAGTATGTAAAAATTTCTTGAAAATCTTTAAAAATGATCAATAACTGGAGATAATGAGTAAGCAGACTATTGTTAAACAGTGAAAGACGATAAAGGAAGCACTCCTTTAGCTCCGTGCTGTATTGAGCAAATGGTAAGGAAGTAAATAGAAGAATGGGCGACCGCTATACTACACAAAGTGATAAATGGCTAATTTTTGCTTCAAGACTTCGAAAGAATAAAGGACATTACAACAACTTCAAGTGTACATCTAAAGGGAGATTACGTGAGTAAAAAATTATTTAGACTAGAAGGCATCCTTGGAGAGGTGATCCATTGTGAGCCTTTTAAAATTTTTTTTCGGTAAAGCAAGTCCTGGAATATCACCTAGAATGGATTTTTTCAGTGAAAAGGTTAATTCCTTTCTTTCGGATTTTTCTTAGAATGTATAGTCCCTTCGCTCTAAATTGTAGTGATTGAGTTATTATTTATCCAATTTGGAGGTTTAATTTAGCTTTTTGAGGTTGTTCTGTTTAGCTACAAGCGTAATTATCCCGTGCAATGCCGGGTCCTCTGCTAGTTATATATATATAGATAGACTAGCATAAGTACCCGGCGTTGCCCGGAATAATTACACTTTAAAAAGAACAATCTTAAAAATTAAACTATAACTCCCAGTTGGTGAAATAATATCTCAGTCAATACAATACAGAGCAAAGGGACCAGATATACCAGTGCCAGATACTTCAGACTGAAAATTTTCTGGCTCCTGACGTAGAAGCTGTTGCTCTATACGAAACTCCCGTTGCTCTGATATTTCAAATGCCCGTATAGCTTTTTTTGGTTTAGTTGCAGAGTTTCTCTGACCAATACTAGTCTTTTCTCTTTCTATTCCAGGCAGATAAATTTTAGTCGTCTGGATGTTTGATTGGGAGCTGAAGTAGGACACGCGTAACTCCTTTGCCTCATCAATAGACGCTGTGTTATTAATAATTCTTGGAATCCAACAATCAATCATCGCATTATCAACATTTCAGTTTCCTAAATATACACATTCCCACAGAATATAGTCAAAATGTATTTTTATGAAATGTTTGGATCTGATGTGGTATCAAGTAAGCTAGGTGATAACCCCGGGAGTGGCTCGGACTGTTTTTGTGATTAAATTTTGGAATATCTTGAAAATAAACGCATAATAACGCTTAGAATTAATACAGTAAAAATAATAATGAAAATTCGGAGAAAAAATTTAAAATGCTCACAATGGATGTATGCTGCTGCTAGCCTAAATAATTATTTAGTCACGTAATCTTACATAAATGTTCCCATTGATGTTTTTTGCAATTCCCATCTCGATGTCTTGAAGCAAATCTTGGCCATTCATCTCTTTGTGTAGTCTAGTTGTCGCCGATTCTTCTATTGACATGCTTACTATTTGCTTAATACAGCACAGTGCTAAAGGAGTGCTTCCTCAGTCGTCTTTCCACTCTCTTTCCATAGTCTGCTAAGTCTCTATTATCTCCTGATACTGGTCATTTTTAAAGATTTTCAAGAAATTACTAAGTACAAAGAACTGTCTTTTTTAAGAAAGCTGAATAAGAGGAATTCTATGCATAGTTACAAATCGAAACTCCCGTTGTTCAGAAGTTTCAAATGCAATTATAGCTTTTTCTGTTTAAGTTGCAGAGTTTCTTTGACCAATATACGTTGTTACTCTTACCTTCCCAGACACATAATATTTTGACAGTCGTCTGGAAGTTAGATAGGGAGCTCAAGGGAGACACGAGTGCCTCCTTTGCCTCATCAATAGACATTGCCATATTAATGTCCTATCACTGCACCATCATTCTATGCTCATTATTAATAATTCTTGGAAACGAACGTTCAGTCATCGCATTATCAGCATCTCAGTTTCCAAAATATACATTTTCCCACAGAATATAAACAAAATGTATTTTTATGAAATGTCTGTATCTGCTGTGCTACCAAATAAGCCAGACGATGACCCCTGTGTGGCACTGATTTTTTTTTGAATAAATTTTGCAAAAATAAACACATGAAAACGCTTAGAATTAATACTGTAAAAATTCTTAATACAAATTCAAAAAAAAAAAATTTTAAAGGCTCACAATCGATGGACCTCTCCAAGGATGCAATTGCTATTCTAAATAATTTCTTACTTACATAATCTTACTTTAGATGTTCACTTGATGTGTTTGCTATTCCCACTCTTCTCTCGATGTCTTGAAGCAAAACTTAACCATTCATTACTTTGTGTAGTCTAGCGGTCGCCGATTCTTTTATTTAATTGCTTACCATTTGCTCAATACCGCACGGAGGAAAAGGATTGCTTCGTCTGTCGTCTTTCAACTTTTTCTCAATAGTCTGCTAACTCTCCATTATGTCCAATTACTGATCATTTTTAAAGATTTTCAAGAAATTGCTAAGTACAAAGAACTGTCTTTTTTAAGAAAGCTGAATAAGAAAAATTCTATGCATTGTTACAAATTGAAACTTATCTATATTGCACAAACTTGGCCTTGCATTGTTGGTCATGAGATAGATATTCTTGATCCTTGCACAGTGTTGGTGCATTGCGTGTTGATACCGTTGTTGAAACCTATTGTTGCACAAACTTTTCCTTGCATAGTTGGTCATGAGATATATATATTGTTGGTCCGTGAGTTTTTGGTATTTGCGTGTTGATACCATTGTTGTTACTTATTGTTGCAAAAACTTTGTCTTGCATTGTTGCTCATGAGATATTTCTCATTAATATGCGCTGCCATAGCCATAAATATGGAATTTTACAGTGACCTTCATAGACAGCGATCTTCCTCATGCTTTGAAGGTCATGTGTGCGAAATTTTATCAAGATCAGAATAAAACTGTAGATTTGTAAAAGAAGCAATCCCACAAACAACTCACAAACAAAAAATCCTTCTTTTTATATGTAGAACTAGAAGAGGTACCCGGCGTTGCCCGGGATAATTACACTTGCACAAACTTTTCCTTTCATTGTTAGTCATGAGATATTGATTGTTGGTCCATGCAGAGCGTTTGTGAATTGCGTGTTGATACCATTGTTGATACCTATTGTTGTACAAACTTTGCCTTGCATTGTTGGTCATGAGATATTTCTCATTAATATCCCTTGCCATAACCATGAATATCGATTTTTTATCGATATTTATTATTTTTCCGAAATCTGAGGTAGACAGTGACCTTCCTCATGCTTTGAAGGTCATGTATGCGAAATTTCATCAAGATCGGAATAAAACTGTAGATTTGTATAAAAAACAGAGCCACAGACAGACCCACAGAGCCACAGACGCACAGACCCACAAACATCCTTCTTTATATATATAGACTAGCAGAGGTACCCAGTGTTGCCCGGGAGAAATACACATGTAGTTAAAGAGAACAATCTCAAAAAATTAAATTATAACTCCTAATTGGTTAAAAAAACTCAAACAATACAACAATATTTTTAGGAAATGTTTGGACCTGCTGTGTTAGCAAATAAGCTAGGTGATAACCCCGGCGTGGCTCGGACTTTTTTTTGGAATAACTTTTAAACTACCTTAAAAATAACACACTTGAAAACGCTTAGAATTAATACAGTAAAAAATTTTAAAAGCTCACAATGGATGGACCTCTCCTAGGATGCCACTGCTAGTCTAAATAATTTCTTACTCACGTAATCTTACTTTATATGTACACTTGATGTTGTTGCCATTCCCTTTCTTCTCTCGATGTCTTGAATCAAAACTTGGCCATTCAACTCTTTGTGTAGTCTACGAACGCCGATTCTTCTACAGACATGCTTACCAGTTGTTCAATACACCTATTGTTGCACAATCTTTGCCTTGCATTGTTGGTCATGACATATTTCTCATTAATAAGCCCTGTCATAACCATGAATTGCGTTTTTTTTTATCGATAGTTATTATTTTTCATCAAGATTTGAAGGTTAAGTATGCAAAATTTCATCAAGATTGGAATAAACCTGTAGATTTGCTTAAGAAACAAACAAACAAAAAAATAGATCCACAAACATCCTTCTTCTTCTTCTTTCTGTATATATATAAAGAAGAATTAAAGTAGGATCATTTTTATAAATTTTCAAGAAATTGTTAAGTACTAAAAATTCTCTTTTCTAAGAAAAGCCTGAATAACAGGAATTCTATGCATTGAATTGTACACTGAGTTAGCAAAACTCATGGGATAGTTACTTAATATCTGGTCGGGCCACCTCTGGCCCTGTGGAGTGCAGCAATACGGCGTGGTAGTGAGTCTGCAAGTACCTGGTACACATCTAGAGGCAGTTGACACCAGATAGTCTGCAGAGCCGAAGATAGTTGTTGCCCGTTCGTGGGCGGACGATCCAGTGCCCGGAGCCTGACTTCAACAACATCCCAGATATGCTCGATGGGATTCAAGTCAGGGCTCCGGGCTGGCCAGCTCAGTCGTTGGACCTCTCCTGCATGCTCCTCGAACCATTCGCGGACAACATTGGAGCGATGTGGTGGAGCATTGTCATCTTGAAAGGCTGCTACGTCGTCAGGGTGTTGAAATGCCAAAAACGGGTGCAGATGGTCTCCGATGAGTTGACGATACCGTGGAACATTCAACGTTTCATCCAGGATAACCAAAGGGCCCATTCCAAACCAGGAAAATGCACTCCAGACCATCACTGACGCCCAACCACCCTGCACCACCACCTGTTGGCATGCGGGATCCATCGTTTCGAGAGGTCTGTGCCACACACGGTGCCTCTCATCAGCGTGGTACAGTTGATATCGTAACTCATCTGACCATATGACGTTACGCCACTCTTGCAGAGTCCAACCAAGATGGTTGGTGGCAAATGCACGCCGGAGTGTCCGATGACGCTGGGTAAGCATTGGCACCCTTGTAGGGCGACGGCTGCCAAACCCGAGGGCATGTAGATTCCGACGGATTGTCCACCGAGAGACGTTTCTAGTGCGGCCAGTATTGAACTGGTCTGTGATTTGCTGCACTGTTGCGCTCCTGTCTCTCTGAATCATTCGTCCCAGGTGTCGCCGGTCACGATCATTCAGGGCAGCTGGACGCCCGGTATGGTGCCTGTTGTGGACTGTGATGCCTTCATCCAGCCTTTCCCGATACACCCTGGAGACAGTTGAGCGAGGAAGCCAAATTCCTGCACCACTGCCGAAATGGAACATCCCATGCGTCGGGCACCTACTATCAAACCCCGTTCAAAAGACGTCAACTCGCGACGACGTGCCATTTCTGATTAATCACTTATCCAAGCTCTTCCCACAACGTCTAATGGTCCATTCCCAGAATCCGTTACCCCTGTGAATTCGTGAGCCATGCCCATCAGTCAATGTGCTTGCTATCCCATGAGTTTTGCTAACTCAGTGTATATTGCACAAACTTTGCCTTGCATCAAATTGTTGATCCTTGCATAAATGTTGGTGCATTGGGTGTTGACACCATTCTTGACACCTATTGTTGCCCAAACTTTTATTTGCATTGTTGGTCATGAGATACATATTGTTGGTCCGTGCAGTGTTTGTGAATTGCGTGTTGATACCATTGTTGATACTTATTGTTGCAAAAACTTTGTCTTGCATTGTTGGTCATGAGATATTTCTAATTAATATGCGCTGCCATAGCCATAAATATGGAATTTTATCAATAATTATTATTTTTTAGGTAGACAGTGATCTTCCTCATGCTTTGAAGGTCATGTATGCGAAATTTTATCAAGATCAGAATAAAACTGTAGATTTGTAAAAAAACAAAGCCACAAACATCCTTCTTTATATATATACATTGATAGAAGATTTATTTATTTACTAGCAGAGGACCCGGCGTTACCCGGGATAATTACGCTTGTAGGTAAACAAACACACATACACAAAGAAACACACACACTTTTCCCAATCGTCTGAACGCTTGTTAGGGAGCTGAAGGAAGACACGTGTACCTCCTTTGCCTCATCGAGAGAGACTGCCCTATCTATTATATACATTTCCTGTTCATTGTTAATGATTCTTGGAAACGAATGTTCTGTTATTGTATCATTTTATGTTCATTGTTATAATTCTTTGAATAATTTTGTGGTCATTGTTATTGGTGAACTGCGCATTGAGACCATTGTTGATGCGAACACGACGGGAATATTGTTGCACAAACTTTGCCTTGCATTGTTGGTCATGAGATATTTGTAATTAACATGCCCTTCCATAACCATGAATATCAAAAATTATTATTTTTTCGAAATCTGAAATAGACAGTGACCTTCCTGATGCTTTGAAGGTCATGTATGCGAAATTTTATCAAGATCGGAATAAAACTGCAAATTTGTATAAAAAAAACAAACAAACCCACAAACAAACAAACATCCGTCTTTATACAGATGGATAGATGTCGAATATGATATTAGAGCGTCCACACAAGGCCAGTATGGCCGAAGCCGACAAGGTAGGTCGTTGGGTGGGTGGTATAAACAATAAATAAATGGATACACAATTTAAGGATGGTTCTGAAAAGCGGAAAACAAAAACACAAGAGGAATGAGGAAGAAGAGGAGAGGAGAGCTTAAAAGTCAGAGATGAGTCATTGGACCTTCCTTAGAAAGTTCAATAAACTTGTTTTAAAACTTGCTATAGACGGAGAAGAACGTATTTCTGGAGATAAGTTTGACCAGATTTTAAGGCCCGAGGTGGTAACACTGCTTATATGATAGAGGCGAGTTATCCAGGGTAGGGCAATGGAATTATGGTCACGTGTATTGTAGAGAGGGGGGTGGGTAGCTCGTGTGAAAAAAGAGTGTGGATGGAGGTGAGCAGATGGTTATTAAGAACTTTGAATATAAGAATAGCCAGGTTAAAGATGTAGAGTTGGTAAATAGGTGTTATTCCAACGGGGTTGAAAAATTGTGATACAGAATGGGGTTTACGAAGTTTTAACAATATCCGTATGTACCACATTTGGAGGCGGTAAAGGCGTAAAAGATTAAATTTGGACGAAGAACCCCAAAATTGGATCCCGTATAGGAGCGAAGGTTGGATTAAAGCATGATAAAATAAAAGTAGGATATGGGGGGAGATAGTGGAGACGGGAAAAAAGACCAAGGCGATTATTGAGTGTAGAGGCTAGAGCGTTAATGTGAGCGTCCCAGGATATATTATATGAAAGGTGAATACCAAGGTATTTAAATGATTTTGATGGAGTGATATTTTGAGAGTTATAGTTGAGCGTGAAATCAGGTATATCGAACTTTTAGTTTCGTTGAAAAAAGATGACATAGGTGGTTTTATCAAGGTTCAGCTGCAAAAGGTTAGTACAGTTCCAGAGATATAGTTTATGTAGCGCAGAATTAAACTTGTGTTCGATAGACAGAAGTGATGAGTCTGCTATTGACAGCGTAAAGAATTACGAGATAGAGGGGATAGAAAAAGCGAAAGATCATTGATAAATAAGTTAAAAAGAAGGGGGAATAAAATTGAAGCTTGAGGGACGCCAAAATTTGGAATAATTGTTTCTGGTTAAATATTATATAGGTTAAGCGTATACTCACGATTGGATAAAAAACTAGTCCAGCAGAGGTCCGCGGATATTAAAAAAGTGGGAAAGTTTATATAAAAGTATCTTATGGGGGATCGAATCGAATGCAATGGAGTAGTCAATGAATACTTCAAAATTTTATTGGTCTTGTTTGACATTATAAACTCGGTTAGTTTGCGACATATGAATATGTCCCTACGGATATAAACGCATTTATATCCGTGTGGATATATGACTTTATACAAATTAAATTCGAAATAAAATAAAATGGGTAGAAATTAAGGGGAAATTCAATAATAAAGAGGGGCACTGAAACAATCGAACTGAAAAGGTGAATTGACACAGTGAGAGAGATAAACAATAAGATTTAACAAGTAGAATAGTTATTTTCTTTTATTTAAAATATTATTTGTTTTGCAAGCATTCAGGTGTATATACATTGGCAATTCACTGGGAACCTTAGAGAAAGGGAAGGGTTAAGAACCATCAGGAAATAGGAAAAAAAAATTGTTTTTTTGTGTGGGGGAGAGAGAGAATCGCGATAGGAAGGGAAGGGAAAATAGAACAAAATGGGGTAGAAGAAATTCAGGGAAATGAAAGTTCAAGGTTGGAGTTCCTTTGGGTAGAGAAAGGAAAAATTCTAAGAAAGAAAAAGCTACTTCTTTTCTCGGAAAGAGAAAGAAAGAAAGAAAAGAGAGTGAGTAGAAAGCAGTGTGTGTGTGAGACGAAAAGAGAGAGCAGAGAGATACCGTCAGACGAAAAGAGACAGCAGAGAAACACAGTCAGAGTGTAAAACAGAGCGTGGGATGAGTTTTGTGGAAAAGAGAAAAAATAAAAGGTGTTCTTCTCCAAGTGAGCATCACGACGGTGGCGGAGAGCTTTTCCAGCCGGAACGAGTTGATGACATCGTGATAGCAAGCGACAGCGGAGCAGACGAGGTGCATGGGTAGCCATCATCCCGGAGCCAAGCCGAGAGCGACGACCGATGCGAGTAATGGGCGGATGGGTCGCCGGGAGAGAGCAGGGCCAACACCGGTAAGCTGGAGCCGTACGTAGCGTAAGCACTATTACTTGGTGGGGCAAGACGGGGCGAGAAGGCGTATCTTGTGGGCTTAAGCAAGGCGATTCTCGAGTCCTGAGCCGGTAGTAGTGGCTAATACGTGGGACGGTTTCAGTGGACCCGGTGAAGCGGCGGCCAAGAAGCAACGAAGTGGCGACGGGTGAACGAACGATGTGGCAACCACGGAGGAGCCTTCACGGGAGCAACACGGCGGAGTCGGCGGAATAACGGCGGAGTCGGCGGAATAACGGCGGAGTCGGCGGAATAACGGCGGAGTCGGCGGAATAACGGCGGAGTCGGCGGAATAACGGTGGAGTCAGCGGAATAACAATGGGGGAGGCGGCTGCAACGGACCTACATAAGCCGGGAGCAAAATATTGCGAAGATAAGGTAGTGTGTAATTTAATTGGGTCCAACGAGTGTGAAATAACTTTCTTTTTTGAGTGAGAACAGTATTGAACTTCTATTATCTAAACGTAATTATTAAGATAAGCATAAAATACAATCTGCTACTCAAGGAACTCTAATTTGAAGGAACTCTAGGATTAGTTTAAATTAACAAAGGGGTTAGGAAAGGGAAGCTTTTAATGTGAACAGTGAATTGCCAAACTTTATTTAATTGTTATTGATATATGTGATTTGAAATTGATTAGGCTTTGTTTTTTTCTTGTGTTTTCTTTTTTTGTTTGCGATTTAGTTATTCTTAATTAACATTGAACTTAGTTATTTTACTACAATCATGTTTTTGCAATAATTAACGAAATTTTGTTGTTTTTTTGTTGTTTTATTTACGTCTTATCTGATCTGATAATAAATAGCTAGTGCCGTTAAATTAAGGTTTATTCGCTCATTGTTGTCAAACAAATTTTCAGCCTTAAAGGAGGGAGGAATTGTTCATAAAAAAGGGGGAAAAGGGGAAAGGAGAAGGAAAAGGGGAGGATAGAATTATTAGGCATTTACTATACGATCACGGGAGGGGACTTATAATTCTGACAATTACTGGTGTAGGTGTTGTTGGGTATATATTATAATCATTTAGGCCAAGACGAAACATTCGGGTTATAGATAGGTTAAGTAGATGGTAAGAATAGGTAATTATACCAATAAAATCATAGATGTATTCCGTCACAAGTTCATAGCACGCTGTAGTTGTACTGCGTTTAGGGACAAAGCCGTGTTGTGAAGAGGAGGGAAGATTATTCGAGAAAATATTAAAGGAAAGAGGAGAGTAGAAAAGACTTTCAAAAACTTTAGAGAATGAAGGAAGAATTGAGATGGGGCGATATTTGGAGAAATTGGTCGTAACATCTCTTTCGTGTATTGGGATAATTCTGGCGATCCGGATACATGATGGTAAGAGAGTGAGATATTAAAAAGTAAAGTAAGAGGAATCACAAAACCGGAGGAAGCCGCGATAATTATACTCGATCGGATACCCAAAGGATCTGGGTAACCGGAAGATTTTAGGTGACGAATGGAAGATAATACTTCGTCGGGGGAGATAGGGGGAATAAAGAAGGCGTGAGGAATAGCCGGCGGAGACAATGGATAGGGCGAAGGGTGAGTAGGAATAGGGGGGTTGAAGGTAATAACGTTTCTAAGAAACATATTAAGTGGGAAGACTCAAAAGTAGAAGGGTCCAAGAAAGGGGTGGTCTTTTTGGAGCTCCATGAACTTAATTGTTGATAGCTTTCCATTTTAGCTTGTTGTCACCAACTCTGTTAAAGAAACGAGCTAAATATAAAGATTTAGTTTCTTTGATGACTTTTCGAACGTAGTTGGAAAAAGAACGGAATGCGAGCTTATTGTGGAAAGTGGGGAAACGTCTAGACATTCGATATAAGGCATTTTTATTAATGATAAACCTTGGTGTTCATCCAAGGCTTGAAGGAAAGGGGATGAGGCAGCAGAAGGTAAAAAAGGGAGATAACAAGAGAAGCCTAAGTGAATATGAGTAAGAAATTTAGAAAAAAGAGTATTCATATTTTTCAGGGGGGAAAATAGAATTCTAGTCAGTATTTTCCAGAAAATATTTGAAAAGAGATAATCTGTTCGCAGTAATGAGTTGGTGGAGTATGCATTATGACAGAAGGGGATTGGAATGTGAAAGTTGAAAAATGATCCGAGACAGCGCAATCTATAACTCCACTTAACTTATTATCTGGAGAAGAAAAGCAGTGAGCCAGACGAGCATCAATGAGCCGAGATTCGGCCGAGGAGACTCTACTTATAACGTCCGTGAGAAGAGTGTCTAATTTAGAGGAAAAACGTTGAAAGAGGACATCAACCAATTTGTCGATTTTTGTGGAACTGGCAAGGGAATTGGCAAAGTAAACAGATGCGCCCTTTTCTATAGCCGTGATAATGGATTCGTCCATGGCAGGTGGATGAGCAGGACTTGCGACGGTGTGGCGTGAATTGATTTTACGAGGATGGGTGTCTTTCGACATACTTGTTGAATTAAATCTTCTATATATATATATATAAAGAAGAAGTTTGTGGGTTTGTGGGTTTGTGTTGTGGGTTTGTTTGTTCCTTATGCAAATCTACAGTTTTATTCCGATCTTGATGAAATTTTGCATACTTGAACTTCAAAGCATGGGGAAGGTCACTGTCTACCTCAGATTTCAAAAAAAAATAATTTTTGATAAAAAATCGATATTCATGGTAATGGCAAGGCATATTAATAAGAAATATATCATGACAAACAGTGCAAGGAAAATTGTGTGCAATATTAAGTATCAACAATGATATAAGCACGCAATTCACAAACACTCTACATGGACCAACATTATATATCTCATGACTAACAATGCAAGGAAAAGTTTGTCCAACAATAGGCCCTTCGTTTTCGCATCAACAATCGTATCAACGCACAATTTACCAATAACATTCACCAATAACATTGAGCACAAAATGATGATGCAATGACAAATCAATCCTTTCCAAGAATTATAACAATGAACATAAAATGATGATGCAATATGGATAAATTTCAATTTGTAACAATACACAGAATTCCTGTTATTCAGGGTTTTTTTAGAAAAGAGAGTTCTAAATACTTAACAATTTCTTGAAAATCTTTAAAAATGATCAGTAACTGGATGAAGAGTTAGAAGACTATTGAGAAAGAGTGGAAAGACGACAGAAGAAGCTCTCCTTTAGCTCCGTGCTGTTTTGAGCAAATCGGAAGCAAGTGAATAGAAGAATTGGCGACCGCTAGACTAAACAAAGTGATGAATGGCCAAGTTTTACTTCAACACATCGAGAGAAGAGTGGAAATTGCAACAACATCAAGTGTACATCTGAAGTAAGATTACGTGAGTAAGAAATTATTGGAGAGGTCCATCCATGTTGAGCCTTTAAAAAAATTTTTTTCGAATTTTCATTAAGAATTTTTACTGTAATAATTCTAAGCGTTTTCATGTGTTTATTTTTAAGTTATTGCGAAATTTAATTTCATTTTTTGAGATTGTTCTGTTTACCTACAAGTATAATTATCCCGTGCAACGCCGGGTACCTTTGCTAGTCTATCTATATATATATATAGAAGGATGTTTGTTTGTTTGTTTGTGGGATTGTATGTTTGTGTGTTTATTTTTTATACAAATCTATAGTTTTATTCAGATCTTGATAAAATTTTGCATACTTGACCTTCAAAGTATGAGGACGGTCACTGTCTGCTTCAGATTTTGAAAAATTAATAATTTTTGATAAAAAGTCGATATTCAAGGTTATGGCAAGGCATATTAATGAGAAATAACTAATGACCAACAATGCAAGACATAGGTTTTGCAACAATAAGTAACAACAATGGTGTCAACACGCAATTCACCAATTACAATGAGCACAAAATTATTCATAGAATTATAACAATGAACATAAAATGAGGATGCACTGACAGAAAATTCTTTTCCAAGAATTATTAATAATGAACAGGAAATGTATTGAGTAGACGATATAGGTAGGGCAGTCTCTCTAGATGAGGCAAAGGAGAGACACGTGTCTTCCTTCAGTTCCCTAACAAGCGTTCAGACGATTGAGATAAGTGTGTGTGTTTCTTTGTGTGTGTCTGTGTATTTACTTACAAGCGTAATTGTCCGGGGCAATGCTGGGTCCTCGGCAAGTATTAAATAAGTATTGGGGAAAGTCATGTAGGAGTGTTGAACAAAATGGTGAATAATATTAAGATCTACCTCGAATAATGCAGAGCCGGTTGTTAGTGTTTGCTAGCGTGCGCCATCTTGCTAGATATGAATATTGTGTAAAGCAATTAATTGGGTGGCATCAGGGTTAGCAGCCATAAAAGTCACATCGTCAGCATATAAAATATTCTAAAGGATGTAAGTGGGGATACAGATGTAGGTATGTCTTTGGTAAATACACATATAAGAAGAGGTGAGAAAATTGAGCCTTCAGGTACTCCCAAATTTCATGATAGATAGTGAGAGGATATACCAGATAACTCATAAATTAGGAACGGTTTGTCAGGACATCCTTTAACCACATCAGGGGTGGCCCCCGTATACCATAAAAGTGAAATAATTTGTGTAAAAAGCCTTCAACTGGAACCGAATCGAATGCCTTAGCAAAGTCAATAAATACTGCTGCTACGAGATTATTAGAAGCCATTTCTAGGGATACGTATTCGAGGAGCTCATAGCAGGCAGTCTCAACATTTCTTTTGGGGACAAATCCGTGTTGGCAAGAAGCAATAAACTTATGATCAAAGATGAAATGTGACAAACGGTTATAATAAAGGTTTTCAAAGATCTTAGCAAAAATTGGTAAAACTGAAACAGGTCGATAACTCGAAAAAGACATATGATCCCCTTTTTTAAAAATAGATGTTACTCTTGATGGTTTTAACACATCGGGAAATATACCCGTTACTAATGATTGGTTGAATATGTACGCCAGGGGGATACGAAAGTAATGAATGAAGGCCACTTATAACTGCTGGGGGAAATCCTAACGGATCTGTAGTCAACGATGATTTTAGGCCGCGCATAACAGAACTGACCTCTTCAGGAGAATTAGGAAAAACTAGAAATAGAATTTACGCGGTAGGTATTACAACTGTTGGTAGCTGGAACTCGGGAGTCGGAACAACTCGGTAGAAGAGTTTGTTGAAACAATGTTAGGGAGGAACTAGTGATATGAGTCTGGTGACTAAAAGAAATCGTAAGGGAACTAGAGCCCCCAGTTAAATCTTTTATCACAACCAATTTCTCTTTACTTGATTGCAGCCGAACAAGCACGCCTTCAAAATAATCGTTCTTAGCCTTTTCAATCCGTTGGCGTACAATATTTGACCAATCTTTGAATCACTTGATATTCGCTGCAGTAGGGGCATGACGAGACTTAAGGTAGTACTTATTTTTAACCTTTATAGTACTTAGCAAACCGGGAGTAATCCAGGGTTTTCTTATTGGACCATTTACCTTATTAATTCTCGAATCAGCACGGTAAGGAAGATAGCTGTCAAAGCCATATTTTATATGCTGCAGAAAAGAATCAAGTAAACGATTAGTATCACAATCATATGATAATATGTGTCCAATTTGGTAGAATAGGAAAGGATGACAGGACCGGAATACGTCTCTGGGAGAGAAACTTTGAAGGGTCGAATTTTATCAATAAAGTAAAGTGGTTTGAAATATGTATAACTACTGCAATGCAGAAAACAGGATTTAATGTAGCGAGACAGGCATCAATTACAGAACGGGTACCGTGATAAGATGAATAATGTGAATAAGGGAAGAAATAGACATGAGTCCGGCTTGCGTAATAGGATCAAGAAATTGACGAAGACTAGGAGTAGGGACACTAAGGTCTACATTAAAATCACCAACTATCACCAGTGGGTTATCAAAGCACTAATGTTAAAAGTAGGGAAGAGAGGTGAGAACAAAAATTAATCAGTGAACCTGATGGTGGACGATAAATCGCCATAATTATATGATTGTTATTAATCATTACTGTTAGAATTTCATAATCGCTGGTGACTGTAGATAATTGCTCAAGAGTAGTATAAACCTAGCAACTGGAAATATATATACAAAGAGCACCATCACATTTGTCAACGATTGATAGAGACAGCGTCGTAACCATCGACGGGTGGGACCGCAGTAAGATCATAACACCAAGTCTCGACAAACACTAATAATTTAGGTGACATAGGTAGATTACTAAGATTTATTAGGATGGGAGCTAATTTTGCATTTATACTCCTTATGTTTAGGAAAAATAACGACCGACTTTGATTAACAGTCCGGGGCGAGAGTCTAGTTAGAGCTGAGATTACATTAATTAAAGAGGCCGGATTATTTAACATAGATTTTTTGGATAAATAGCTAATAACTTATGTAATAAACAAGCAAAGTCAGAACAAACTAAAGATCAGGTAATTTGAAACAAATAACAAATACTCAGTAAGAATAAAAAAATAGCAGAGAGAGTAGTTAATGAGGATTTTCTCACGAGATACACCGCAGCGTCCCTTGTCGTCGCCAGTAAAGGCAGTCAGAATAAGAATCGAGAAAACCGTGAGACATAAGGCGACTGGCCACGACAAGGGACGCTGCGGTGTATCTCGTGAGAAAATCCTCATCTCGTCTGGGTCCAAAAAGAAGGGCTGGATGGAATAGAATTGCTGTCCTCTGCACAGTTGGAGCGACGGCTTTTTCTTGCTTGGCAAATGGAGAAGAAACAGCGATAGGCAGTAATGGTAGCTCTTTCTTCAGTCTCTCGCTCCTTTGAAGAGCTATCGGAAAAACTAATGAAGACAAAGGGTAAACAGAAGCACGACTCAAAAGAATCTCAAGTCCTTGTACACAGGATCGCGGTTCGCTGCTCTCACATTTGTCAACTAGCACGCCTGATTCATCGCATCTGTTGCAGTTCGAGAATCCATTCACTGGGCGCTCGGAAACGTCGACAAAAGTCCGTCAGAGCTTTTTTTTCAGGCAACCTTTTTTGCTTGCTCTCTCGTGCCACTCTCCAATTTTCCAGCTCCCGTTCGACTGCCTTTTTTTCGCGCACTCACTTGCGCTGCTTCCTGTGCTTTTTTTCGGCTTCTAGGACCATGGAAAAGACATCGTCTCCTGTTCGCTGGTGGTGCCATCTTTTGCCAGCAGATGGTGACAGACGAACTCCAACATTATTTCCTAGCTTGCATCGTCTGTTAGGAACATTGGAGCCCGTTACTCTCGCAACCCTCAAGTAGTAGGGTTGCGTCTCATTGAATTGACTTCCAGATATGACTGTGTGTGAAATAGAACTAGATAAAATTGCAGTAAAATAAAAAAAAGGCAGGATAGAGGGGGAGTAACTTTTTGTGAGATAGACTGCTAAATTGAGAATCCAATTCGGTGCTCTTATGTTAGTATAATCATTTTAAAAAGAAAGTAACATTTTGTTACCGATTCACAATATACCCTAAAAATGAGAATAAATCTGGTGTATTTTGCTTTAGAGCATCTTGTGCGTCTATTCCTTCATTATTTTTCTTCTCTAGCTTAATTCCTATTCCGTTTAACAGTATTATTTAAAATTATGTCCTTTTTTGTATATAATTTATTAAGTGAGAAAAGAAATCACAGTAAATTATATATTCATTGCTCTAGTTAGTCAAAGCCGAACACAGTATGCCGACTACAAGTCAAAGTTGTTGAGTGTTTGTCACAATTGACACTTTAAGTACTGACATTTATTATGAAGAAACTGATGTCTTGACTAGTCGACAGTCACTATATCACAATATTTGGATTCCCTCTAAAAACTGTGAAGTAATACTGTTACCAATAAAATATAATTTCTGTTATAATTAATTATATATAAAATGTAACATAATAGATTGAAACAGTGGAATATCCCAAGAAATACATATCGGATTAAACCCAAGAAAAACACGTGTCTAATATTTTTCGAAAAGCTATCCAATGACATAAAACCATGAGGATAGGGGATTGGGCAACTTCGAAATCTTTATTTTTTTAATTTTATTTTCCAAGTACATTGATCAGAAATATCTCTATGAAAATGTAAGAGATAAAAAGTAAAGAATACAAAATTGATCATTTATAAAAATGTTGAAAACAATAGGTTTAAAAATTCTTCAGTTGAAGAGAAAAGAAGACCAAAATCATTAAATATTTCAACAGATAAAATTTGTAATCTAATTAATGGGTCTTTGGACCGAACATCATTACAGCTAAAAATCTGGTAATCTCGAAAATAATATGCAGGAACATTGAATCGCATATATGACACAATGCAACTAAAGCCAAATCAGATAAACAATATTTTTTAAAAAAAACAGATGTCATTGAACAGATGTTGCCAGTGAAGCGGTAGGTGATTATGTAAGGAAGGAGAAATCCCATATTAGTAAAAACCACAGTTTGGATAAAAGTGCCGCTATAAAATGGGAATAAATTTTTTTTGTATACTATCCAGTTGTTTTACGTTAGTGGTATCAAGACGGTTCCATACAACTGATGCATAGTCTAACCCGGTCACGAAAGTTTTCCGAAATGCGGGTTATTAACTCAAGCCTTCGATTAGCTTGGGCAGTTATGTAGTGAACATGGTTACTAAAGGACAAGCGGGCATCCAAAAAAATCCCCAAGGTCTCTGATCACCGAGACACTTTCTTTTGTAGTTCCAAAGATCGTATATTGGAATTGAATGGGTCGATGTCTTCTAATAAAGGTCCATTGCGTTTATATAGATGTAACACAATATCTGATTTTTTATTTACAAGTTACAATAATGAGAGATACTTCAAATTCAATTTTATAATAAAGAAGTGGACGTTTAATACATGTGTGAGTGTCTTTAACATTGGAATGATCTCATCTTTCCGAAGTACGCTTTGGTAGCGTGTTTCGAATTTTGAAATTATTCAAATTTTTCAAATTTTTCATGTTTTCCAAATTTTTCAAATGGTCCCTTATTTATCTTTTGGTGAGACTGCATTTCTCCGAGAGAATCGTACAATCTGATTTTTCGCGATTACAGCGCGATCTATAACGAATTGAAAAAGCTTTTTAGATACAATTTATTTATTTTTTCCGTAAAATCTGTAGCTTCAACTTAAAATAGGGATTCCTATTTAAGATTTCAAAATTACCAACTCCTCCACCTTTAGGGAAGGGGGGGATCGAGTTCGGTGTCAGTGAACACCTTTTTTAAAAATATTAAACACGTTTTTTTTTTATTTCGATTGTATTTCTCGAGATATTTCACTGTCCTGAAGATTTTGTTACACTCTGCGATGTGCTTGCGTATGGGTGTGTTTCGTCTAGGCGTCAGACTGTCATTTTATTTCCCCTCAATCTTTGGTATTAAGTGAGGCCCGTGAAATTTGGATCCCCTAAGGGAAAAGGGCTATAATTTCTGTTCAAAATGACGTGATTCCAATTTTCAAACGCAGGTATATAGTGAACATTTTAGGCTATCTTTTGGTGCACAGCGCCTACAGTTCAAAGATGAAAAACTGTAGTTCAAAGATAAAAGACTTTGCACCTTACGACTTTCACTACTTTCCAAAGAAGGAGCACCTTAAGGGACATGAGTTGCGTTCTGACGACGAGTTGAAAGATGCTCTATTTTTATGAAATACTATAATGATATGGGTTTCATATGAAATTTAAATTTTTTTGCATTCGATCCGAATTACACAACGAGTAGTGTAAATTGATCCAGCTGGTCCAATTACAACAATATGCCGAGTAATTACAGAAATGATCAGCAATCCTATAGAACGTATTAGATGAAATGAACTTAAATCTTAATTATATAACCTGTGGGATGAGCTTATATTTTTATTTATTTTATTTATTGATTATAATCCAATACGTCCATCCAGGGCCTTTATGGCCAGAGGCCGACGAGTTGGGTCCCTGGATGGACCTGGATTAACGACTGCTGTAAGATAAAGTCAAGAATGTAAAGTTAAAAAGTTAAGCTTATATGTGAAAAAAACGTTATAATGTTTGGCATGTAAATCGGCCCTGGTCTATGTTACACTAAGTACAGTCGTCAAAGGGAAATAATCCACACTTGAATTTTACTCTTAAGTTTTACCGTTTCAATATTAATTTATTTTTAATAATTTAATATTACATTTAGAGTTAACATTATAAGGATTATTAAATTTAAATAATTATAATTAAAAAAGCTATTAAAGCAACACAATAGCAAGAAATGTAATATTAAGCATTAAACTCGTGTGGATTATTTCCTTTGGTTGACTGTACATAAGGTCGAAATTTCACAACACGCCAACTATTCAAAAATCAAAAATGGCGACCAACCTTCAAAATCTTTCCTACTAAAACCATGCCTGTTAACAAGTACATAGACTCCTTTTCTTTAACCCATCCCTGATACATATCGGGACTAATAGTTACATACACGATTACTATCTTACCTCAAAGTAACATGAGACCATATAAAAAGAGAAAATTTGATATATTTTCACCAATAACTCAAGCAGTACAACCCATGTATTTCATACGCTTCTAGGTAAGGGCTATGATCATTTTTCAATCAGGAGAGTGGCGCCATCTAACGTGCAATTATGCAAAATAAGGCTGGTTCGATTTACACGATGGTCCATATTACTCGCTTCTCCATTAGATTAAGTGGCAATAACATAAATAAATAAACACTTTTTTGTATAATTGTATAATTTTTCTATTTTAGAGTTTCACGAATTTAAAAACAGTCTTACAGTTTTATTTAAAAAAGTCTCAGTCTTACAGTTTTATTTAATTTACCTCATAGTAAGCAAGGACTCCTCCTTGCCTGCTGTAGGGTCCGGCTTCGCCTGGTCCTCTGGCAGGAGCTCTAAGTCCGTTATCGTTCTCATTTATAAGTGTCCAAGTTTGACCATACAAAGGCATCCCAAATATTAACTTGTTGCGTGGCGCTCCCATTTCTATCCAATAATTAATACTGAAATTCTAAATAATTAAAAAAAATTGTTATCTAAACAGTACTTAATATTTAAAGTTTGGACAGTCGAATTAAATTTATATGTATCAGCAAATATAACAGTATATAAGTTAATGGTCATAGATTCATGGTAAAAATTTTACTTTCTGTTATTATATAGAAACTTTCTTTATTAAAACGGTTATTTTCGGTTTACATTTTTTATCAGTTGATAAACAGTTAAATGCACTCTCTTATACAAGGTGATCAGAATGTCTTCCCCGACAAAGAAATTATAAAACAAAAACTATGTAATACAGATATGCAGTTTTTTATGTTCTTTATATCAGAAGGTTCTTTTAACGGATAGTATAATAGGAGCCGAAGGACTGTAATTAACAATAATATCGGCCATGTACCATAAAAATTGCGTTTGGAGAGCTAGTTAGCATCACAATTAAACGAGTGCCTAACAAGGGTAATTTTACAACATGGTGGTGCACCACCACATTGGGCATTAACTGTACGTGCATTACTAAATTTAGCGTTCCCCAACAGCTGATATGAAGGGATGTTCCATTTCCTCATATTCTCCGGACACTATTCCCCTAGAGTTTTTCTGTGGGTTTTTTTGACTGGAATACATCATACGTTTCGCAACTGGGATGCCACACTTAAATCGTGCATGCTACAAAAAGTGTTGACAACGAAAACTTTAATAACGTGAAACTTTTAAACTTTTGCTTTAATCATAGAAAAGTGAAAGATATTGCATTAGATAGAGTATAAAACGAAGCTTGTTTTGTACCCTGACTGATTTCTGCTGACGTCATCTGGTGATATAATCGCAATGCCAAATAGAGTCAGAAAATCTGCTCCGTGGCGGACATTAATTTAGTCGAGCTTCAGCTTGCGTTGTGCTGTTAAAAGTAATAAATTAATTGGGAACGAATCAAACGCTTTGGTAGAATCAATGAAGATAACTGCTACATATTTCCTTTGAGACATCTCGGATGAAAGAAATTCGAGAAGACCATGACAAGCAGTTTCCACACTGTGGCAGGGAGTAAAGCCATGCTGACAAGAATTAAGAAAGTTGTATTCGTAAATGAACTGGGAGAAACGAGTAAAAAAATAAGCTTTTCAAAAATTTTAGAGAAGAAAGGCAAAGCAGTGATGGGAAGATAATATTTTAACTGTCGAGGATCACCTGTCTTATAAATTCGTACCACTCGAGGAAACTTAAGGGCGTAAGGATAAACTCCGGAACTAATAGAGATAATAAAAAATATTGCCAAAGGAATAGCAATAGAGCGTTTCAGGCTAATAATAAAGTCTGAACGAAACACTAGAGCATCTGGAACGAGAGAAGACTTATGTTGTCCGATTACATCGGCTACCTCTTCACTTGTAAATAAGAGACTAGAAGGAGGGGTTGAAGCAAATTGTTATTGATATAAAGGAGATGTAGGGGAAGCATCGGAGGGAGAAGGCAAGAGAACACGGAGAAAATCAGTTAAGAAGGAGGTAGAAACAGAATCAGACTAAGAAAAACGGGAATTAGAGTATTTAGGTATGTGTGTTAATTCCGCTAATAAAAGCCATTTATCTTTGCAAGAATAAAGACGAGAAAATAACAAATTAAAGTAAGATTTTTTAGAATTAATAATAGAAAATTTTACATGGTGTGAAAATTGTTTTAACTTCTGAAGCCTATTAGAAGAGGGAATTCGACGGTATTTCCTGTAATAAATATTTTTCTTTTTAATGAATACTAACAGCATATGCGTTATCCATGGTTTACGGACGTTAATGTTGTAAGAAAAACGAGAGAAGGTTTTTAGGGGGAAATATCGGTCAATCCCAAACTGGAAATGAGAAGGAAAAGTTTTATATAAAGAATTAATATCTGTAGGGTTAGAAAGCAAAGAAAACCAATCGGTTACGGTAAAGAGTGCAGCATAATCGCTCGATTCGGGAAAATTAGTCTAGGTGTATAACTAAGATTACTGGAGAGTTTAGGATCCGACATAGTGAAACTAGTGAGCATCAGGAAGTGATAAATTAATGAATACAATTACAATTCAATAAAAAGAAATTACTTTTTTGCCATTCAACTAAAGATAAACTCTGTTAATTGCAACTTGTTTTTAAATATAAATCTGCATAACTGAATATACAATTTATAGATCGTTTCATGGTTTTTTATAATGCGAAGATTTGTTGTGTATCGCAGAAAAACGGTATCATTAGCGGCTCTTGGGGAAGAAATTGCAACGTTATGTGCAGTAATCTCAATGCATTCTGGGCAACTTTACCCAAGCAGCAGTGGGCTCTACTAATAAAAACCCCTTTGAGGTAATTGTAGAGTCAACAGTAACTATTATTTACCTTGTGATGTCCGATAAAGTTTAAAACTTTCATGTGTTATAGTTGTGAAATCGAAAGCTTTCCCTTCTGAAGAGCCTCATGGAGCTCTGATAATACCGCCTAGAAAGAAAGCCTATGCACGGAATCGTCATACATTGTTTGCAACTTATAGTAAAGTAAGATTTTAGGGCTTATTATTAATAGAAATACGATTAACATTTACTTTTATGATGATGTAACAATGTATGACGTTTCCGTGCACAGGCTTTTTTTCTAAGAGATGCTGCCTTGGAGTGGAGGGAGTCTAAACTGAGAAAATAAGTAGCAAAGTGCCATAGTTAAATTAAGTACACGGGTAATTTTCTATATTCATGTCACTTCTATGACTTCCAGTGCGGTCTTTTCCTTCCGTCCTAACTATTATGGTGCATGATGCCAATGGCAAGTTCATTAAAAAATTAAATACGACCAAAAAAAAAAAAAGATCGTCATTTAAAATTTGTACATACTTCAGTTCATTCATTTCAAATGCATTTATTATTTTTAATTTTGCTGATATATGTTTAGTCAATCATGTATTATTAGCATTTTTCATATTGTCGCAACTTATATGGAAATGGGCTTTCTAAATAGCAAGGGAGAGAGGATCGATCTCTAGGCACCCCATAATTCTTAGTAGAAATATAATACTATAATTCTCTTATACGTCAGTCTGTCCCTCCGAGGCCAACAAAGAAAGTTACAACAATCCGTCCAAAGCCGGGGATTGTTGTGGTTAAGACGATAGTCAGTTGTTAAAGTAAGTTTTGTGACCCCGAAGGGAACACACGTGTCCCAAAACGCTCCCTAACCGACCCAATTGCCCCAGTTGTATCCCGCCCATATCCCACCTTAACCCGGATAGCCAACGTGGCTTTTGCGGCACAGGAGACAAGGCCTAGAAAGCGACAGGCCTATATTTTGCTCTCTCATTTCTCTGCGTTTTAGTTTTGTTGTGTTTTAAATATCAGTAAAGGTTAGTTCAGTATTTCACTTACTCGTTTTCTTCCCTCCCCCTTAACTTAGTTTTACTTTCCAGAATCTTTTCACTGACCCTACTTAGCCTTATTTGAATTTTTAACACCCGCACCAAGAGCTCATAAGGGCCCTTATGAGCTCTTGCCTGCACTTATTCCTAATAGTTTTGGTAATTTTAACCACCTACACTGTATCTCCTTCATCACGCATAACCGTTCCCTTTTCACTTTTGTTGTTGTCTATTAATGTTAATATTCCTGCAGTTGATTTTGTTAGTCTTATTTCCTTAACAACATCCCTCTTTCCTTCACCTTGACTTTGTATCTCCCACTCTTGTACCTTCATCCCATCTACTGATATTCCAACCCCTTCATCTAACTGCCGTATAACTGAACCCATATTATTCTCTATGGCAGACATAGTCATTTCTCCCCGCGAATCCCACATGCGACTCCAACACAACAGCAGCCCTGCTCTTAAAACTAAAGGCCACAGAAGGAATACTACATTCAACATTTAAACTAATAACGTCAACAATCGAACAGAGTCATTGTTAAAACAAATAAACGCTGAAACCACGGTCTATTGATATTCATGGTCATCGAGCTCCATTGTTAAAATGAAGCTAAAGTTTCTAGCTCCCGGTTGGGCGGGAACTCTATTGAAAAGTGGCGCTGCATGTACTATCGGCCTAAATGCGCCTGCAGTGCCGCCCTATCGGCAGATAGAAACTTTACTTTCATATTCAGTTTCAATGAAAATCTCTATCGCAGGTTGCGGTCGGCCTTAGTGCGATCTATGCGCCACCTGGCGGGTTCTGTTTTCCTTAGCTTCTCGAAACAATGGAAAATGGCCGAAGCTCGATGACCATGAATATCTATAGACCGTGCTGATAATGAACCAACGTGAGGAAAATCTCGATATACAGGCAGTCGGCAAGACAATACTAGCCAAACAGAGCCTGCAGGAAACAGAGTCTCCGATTTTGCATATAACGGAACAGATTAGTAATAAACAGATTACTATAGATCAAAGTAAGGGAAACTATCTGTTGTAGTTTATGTGGAACTTGATGGGGATGCCCACAATTTTGATGATGCTGTTTCTTGGCTAAATGGTTTAAAAGTAAGACTGTTTAAAGTCAGGAAACGGTAACATATTAAATAGCTATCGCCCAATTTCTATGTTATCTCTGATCTCTAAGTTAATTAGGTGAATTTTTCCTGATCATGGTTATAATCCACTGCAAGTGAATTGTTTGCTTTGGCATAATGATGAGAAATCATCGAGACACCTTCGCGTATTCTTTTCTCAAAAAACAACTACATGTCGATGTCCTTCAATCCGTCAACCACCAGACACGCATTAATAAAATCCTTCCTTCAAAATGGCGATTTCAAATGACATAATGAAATGCAAGGTGACGTCACAAAATGACGGTCGCGTGTCTGATCACACCACTCAGAGAGCAGGGCAGGGACTGAACAAAGGTGTGCTCTCATGATACGTTTTTACACTACTAGCTGATCTGCTGAATTCCCACGAATGTAAAATCCTGTCATTACTTGGTTACAGCACTAGCATCCAGTCATGAAGATTTCAATGTCACATAAAATCGATCGTCACCATCTAGTAACCTTTCTTAGAAACTGTAGACAATTATGTATGCTCGCAAAGTTGGGTTTCATGCTAAATCCAATCATAAGCATCCGATTTGGAAAGAATTTAATAGTTCGCATTCAAGGTAAACTTAATCAAATGTAATTGCTTTTTAAATTTAGTCATAAGTGCAACTGCTTTTAAGTGCTGTAGAGTTTCTCAACAAAGCACCGTTCGTCGTGGGAGTCACCAAATGGACTATTTTTAGAAAGCCAAAACAGAGGAGGGAACCAAAAGTAAAACAGAAGAGGACAGAACAATGGACACAACAGGCATGGCAGAGTGAGCGTGCATTAAAAAAGACTTTTTAAGAAAGAACTAGTAAATAAGGTGACTGAAACTTACGTACAAATTTGTGCTACAGTAAAACTATAAGATCAGTGCACGTTATGAAAGATCTTTGCCACATGAACTTTATGAAAGTGAATTCCTCGCTGAATGAACTCTAAATTCAACCTACCTCGAGTGTGATTCTTTTTCCTGTGCTTACCCTATATATATCAATGCTTATTACATCATTGGCTAATAAATAGAAATATTCATATAGTATTAAACGATAGAATTTATTCCCACCTACACGCAATAAACACTGCATGCTATTTACAGTTAATATCTCTCTCTCTCTCTCTCTCTCTCTCTCTCTCTCTCTCTCTCTCTACATCAGAAATGGGATTTGCTCAAGATATGCTCAAATTTACTCAAGATGAACTCAAAATTTGCTCCAGATTTGCTCAAATTTTGCTTAGATTTGCTGATGATGTATTAACTTATGCAGGGTGTATCAGGTTCGATGGTCATAAAGTACCTAGCATTGTACACCGCAAAATTCTAAGCATAATTTTCCTTATCCATTTTTCAAAATTCTCAAAAAAAAATCCCATAATGACATAATTTTTTCCTGGCACCTGTCATATTAGCCAGGAGCCACTTTGGGTAGCCTTCTGAAGTCATAATAGGCTGTGAGAATGGTCATAATATCCTTCTGACGTCATAATTCATAATAACCAAACTTTGGATAACGATTTCAAGCATTTTATTTTTAGAATTTTGAAAAATGGATATGGAAAATTATGCTTAGAATTTTGCGGAGAACAACGCTAGATACTTTATGACAATCGAACCTGATACACCCTGTACATACGAAATTGAACAGAAGGAAAGCATACGTGGCACGAAAGAAGTGAACTAAATTAAAGTAAGTAAATTCAAACTGATAGTAAAACACTGTAATAGTGCATCAGAAATTGAAATTGAAACTGTTGTGCATCCCAACGAACTCTGTAAACTTAAAAAAAAAGTACGTGACCTTAATATTTGTCGTTTAAAGATTAAAATTTAAAAGTGAAAGATGTTGCACTTAGAAGTTGAAAAAACTTTTAAAGAAGGGGGTATACCTTCATTCGGGTATACAAGAAAGACGACTCAGCTTGCTCACTAAGAAACGAGAGATGGCGACAAACCTGCGGACCGCTCTCATGGATGCCCAGAATGCTGATGAGGAAGATGATGAAATACCACAATATAATCAGGATGTTAAGGATGCCAATGATGACAACGATAACAAAGATGATGATCTCAGTGGTGAAGAAAATTCCGATTCAGACAGTGTCCAAGAATTCTGCATGCAATTCATGAGGACTATGAAACAGATGACTGAGAAATCATGATGGAATGCTGTTCCAGATGCCACTCAATAGATGGAGGAAGTAAGGTTGACTCCAAAGTTGCCTGCATTCAAAGGAATGAAAGACTCAGATTACACTACGAGTGAATGGCTGAAGACAGTCGAAGAATAAGAAGACGAATACAAGTGGGGCAATATTACCAAATTATCCAATGCAGCCAATGCATTACAAGGAGTAGAAGCCATTTGGCAACAACAGACAGGCATGCGGTTTCGAAAATTCAGCGCTTGGAAAATAGCCCTAAAAAGAGATTTTCCTGATCGGAAGTTAACTTACAAATTACTGACAAAGAACCAGGAAGATAAAGAAGCATGAGAGGACTATCTCTATCTTAATTGGGGCCACTGCCAACGACTGAAACTAACTCTGCACGAAGCAAAAGACTATCTTCTCAATGACCTAAAGATGAGTAACATCATGATGCCCCTGTTGGTTAAATCATTTGATAGTATTGGTGACCTAGTAATAGACGTTGAAACGTTAGAAAGAGCAAACGAGAAAAAGAAAAATCGAAAATTCAAGACCAAGCCAGCTGCTGATAAACAAACGCCAGGACAGACGGTATCAACCTGATCAAGCGGAACTAAAAGACAGCATTGTTTTAAATGTGGAACAATCGAACACTTACAAAATGACTGCACTAAGGGAATTAAATGCTTTAATTGTAATAATGTTGGACATTTATCATCAGCATGCCGAGCCAACAAAAAGAAAGGGCAAAGAACCTTCACGTTTGAAACGAGTAGAGAGAGACCAATAAAAATTTCATACCCCAAGGTAATGCCCCTAAGGTAACTGAAGCAACATTTTACACCACCGTTACTGTAGGAGGACTTTTGTGTTGAGCTGGCATGGATACACAAAGCGATGCTTGCCTTAGCCAGAAAGTAGCCGAAAAGCTTGGCATAGAAGAACCGTATTATTCCTATGTTGTTCAAGGTTTTAACCATGATGAAAGCAGCTACAGAGGTCGAAGTAGTTACACCATACAGGTTAATGATGTACGAATTGAAAACATACCATTTCATAGAGTACCAAGCGATTTAATGGATGCAGAAGTTTGGTTGGGTTAACCAATGTTAGCCAGATCAGTTGTCGTCATGGTTTCTGATAGAGGAACACTTAAATTTTCTCACTGCCCTCTTCCAGAAGAGAATTCTGAACTAAATATTGAGGTTGTACCAACAACAACTCTGATATCTATGAACTAGGATATAATTCCTGCACGAAGTGTGAAGCTTGTTAAACTAGAAAGTACCAGGCAAAAACATGGCGAATTTTACCTACACGGATCCCAGATGGCCAGAGGCGGAATTGTTCTGAATCATTGATGTCAGAGACTCTATCACTCATGTACCCATATATAATCCGAGTGCTGTTCACTTATTTGTACCTCGACGAAAGAAAATCACTCGAGTCTATGTGGCTAAACCAGTGCCAACAATTCTTTGCTTACCAGTAAATGTTCACGACCAAACCATTGTTGACCAGCATGAACCTTTGACCATCAATGATATCCAAATTGGTCTCGAAGCTACAGAAGAGCAGAAGATGAATCTGTTAAACTTGATCAATGATTTTCAAGATTGTTTTGCTATAATGACAAATTGAGTGTCTTCCATATGTGGAGATGAAACGACGACTGATGAACCAATCAGTCGGAAAAGATATGTTTATTCACCAATACAGTGTAAGAAGGTTGACGAGATGTTAAAACACAAGCTATTGTTTAATTTCCGAGACTGACTGATGCAAAGAAAATGAGAAGCTTTCTAGGACTTTGTGGAAGAAAGCAGTGTTCCAATGGACACCTGAATGTCAAGTAGAATTCGATAGCATGATACACCTTATAACAGATTTGATACACCATAGATTTGATACACCTTACATCAGAGCCCATTCTACGATCTCATAAAAACTCAGTGAACTACTATGAAGGTCAATTACTCGCTGAATGAACTCTAAATTCAAACTACCTCAAGTGTGATTCTTTTTCCTGAGTTTACTTTATATATAACAATGCTTTTTATATCTTCGGCTAATAAATAGAAATTTTCACATAGTATTAAAAGAAAGAATTTGCAACAGGAAAGCCCACTATGCCCAGGAGATAATTTTATGCACGAAGATTCGGCTAGCATTTTAGTGCACGGCCAAAGCATTGCAAGCGCGAGCCCAGCAGAGATCTCTAGCTGTCAAGATGTTCCCACCTACACGCACCAATACCGCATGTTATTTAAGGTTAATCATTCTCTCTCTCTCTCTCTCTTTCTCTCTCTCTCTCTCTCTCTCTGTCTCTCCAGTGCAGAGCATTCATATCCCTCGCAGATTAAAGCTAGTTTTTAGAAAACATTCCGTCCATCTCATCGACGTGGGTTAACTGTTTTAATTTTTCCCTCCTTCTCCATGACCAAAGGACACCCCTGTGAACACCTGGGATGTTTCTCTTGGACTAGACTGGGCCCGCTCATTAAGGTGGATGGAAACCTCAATGCTGATGGCTACAGGACCATTCTGGATAATTGGGCACTTCCAGCGTTGTGGGAACACTTGGGTGACGGGCTGTTCCTCTTCCTGCACGACAATGCGCCTTGTCACAAAGCAAGATCCATATCCGACTGGTTTGACGAGATGCAGGTTGAAGAACTGGATTGGCCCGCCCAGTGTCCTGATCTTTGGGAGAATTGGCACGACGTGTGAGATCCAGGATGGTTCGCCCTACATCTGTCCAGGAACTGACCACGACATTCCTCGATGAATGGAGCTCAATACCTGTGGACACATACCATAAACTTGGGGATAGTATGCCATGTAGGGTGGAGGCAGTGATTTCCTGGAAAACAGACTGCATGAACTCTTAGAATTTACACCACTTGCAATCCGTCAACATATGTGGTTCCAACACGATAGGGTCCCTCCTCATTTTGGTAGAGTTGCTACTGAATGGCTTAACATGCACTTCCCTAACAAATGGATTGGCTGCAATGGGCCCATAGCATGGCCACCTCGCTCACCGGTCCTAAATCAACTGGATTACTATCTATGGGGACATTTGAAACATATGGTGTAAGTGTCCAGATAGATACACGGGCACAATAAGTGGCCAGAATAATAGCATCGGCTGACGGAATTAGACTTGAACATGAGGTAATGACAAATGCATGCGAGTAACTTATTCGACGATGCAATGTCTGCGTTCAGGCCACTTTGAATATTTCTTGCAACTTTAAAAGAAATAAAAATTGGACCCATGTTAATAAGAATTTTTGTGTTTACCTTGACCTCTATAATACCCCCTTAAATTGTTTTACACACGATTTGAATCACCCTGTAAGTATACATGCTGCACGTTCGAAACTTCACAGAGAGTTCACGTTTTTCTCAAATTCCATTCACTTTTTCATTGCCAGCATGTTAGCAAAGTTTTAAAAGCAAAATGGTGACAACCAATTGGAAGTACAAGGTGATTATAATTAAAGTCCCTTTGTAAAAATGCTATAAAAA
>JAHWFO010018102.1:76038-123857 GCA_023313115.1 Rhysida immarginata | reverse complement strand
TTATAGCATTTTTACAAAGGGACTTTAATTATAATCACCTTGTATATGACTTTCGAAAACTCGCTCGCGATCTTTCCTTACTCAAAGAACGAATGCATGCTGGTTGTCATTTACTTTGTGTTACTTGACTATAATCAAGTACGAACATTCAAGGCGTAGAGTTTAGGACCCCAGGGGCAAGAAAAACCTGGCGGCAAGGGAACAGTAAAACCAGTTTCAATCAACCATTGTTAACTTAAAAAAGATCTTATAATAGAAAATCCAGGACACTCCCAATATTCCTAAAGGCACCCCCAAACAAATTTTATTATATTGGTACAAGAATAAAAGAGGAGGAATCCAAACGAAAATTGAAGTTTTATTGCAGGAGATTACAATGATATTAAATAGATATAAATAAAAAAATAAATTGGTATAGTGGAATGGTACACTCGCACAGTCCTATCACGAGATAATGATACGGTATCAAAAAATTATGGGGCTGTGTTGGGACATGGCCGTGAGTTAAATCATAGAATACGTCTTGAGGCCATATGGCGAATAGGAAAAAATCTTTGTGCAACAGATTTTTAAAAATTTAATTTCTGATATAAAATGTTCACACAAAAATGTACTTGCAATTCATCATAAATTGTTAACCAAACCTTTATGGCATTCCCAACTTACAAATCACTAGTCAATAATAAAAGGAGTATGTTGGAAATGGCAACAGACAAGAACCAACATTTCGCACAACCATCAAATTTATAGTACTGCCACCTAATGTAATAGGTGACTCGATGGGTTTGAAATCTAAATTAAAATGTTTCTTCATAAAGCTAAGAGCGTTTAAATTTAATGTAGCATCTACATAATGCTAACTGTCATAATTGCAATAAAAGTATCCACCTCCATATTCTCACTGGCTGGTCTAGTTGTTGGTAAATATTTCATTATCGCACTGAATAACAACATTTCCATATCAGATATCGACAATTTAGAATAAATATAGACTGAGTGGCCAGATTATCATGACCACCCCATCAGTATTTCGTTGGGCCACCTTCTGCCTTCAATACTGCGGCGATTCGCATTTACTGCAAGAGATGTTGAAAGGTGATGCGAGGAACCTGACACTATGCATGCTGTTATCTTGTGCTTTCTGGCCACTATCCCCTTCAAACCCCTTCAGTCTCTATCAGTGAGCTTCGACTTTCGGGCAATGTTGAGCTTGTCAGATTATGTCTTTCCTTACTTCTTATAGGCTGTCATAACTGTCTTTGCCTGATGAATAACACTGTCCTGTTGTGTGAAATTTGTTATTTTGGAACCACCTGTCTGATGGCTCTTTCAACTTTCTCCAAAAAATGCTCAATAGGATTGAGATTTGGGGGACCACCTAAGCCAGGTTTGTCGTCGTTCGTGGCGATAGAAACAATCTTGCCTTACCATCATTTTCAATTGTCGAATCAACATAGAGGTTAAAGCATACATTCAGTATCAAACAATTTTTTTGCAGCAAACAACGCACAGGAATTGTTTGTTCTTGTAACTATGCCTGCAAAATACGAGTAGCGTGGTATGTCGCATTGTCACGTTGGAAGAAGCTATCTCCATTGCGATACACCATCAACATGATTGCATGAACTTGATCAGCAAAGATACTTAGGTATGTTCTAATATTGAGATGTTTTTCTATACAAATTAAAGGAACCATATTATGCTAGCAAAATATGCCCCAAATCATGATTGCCCCAATGAGCTTGAACGATCGTATTTTGGACCCATGCTTTTATTGTCATGTAGACTTCGTCACCGATCGTGTCGTCCGCGGAGGAAAAAGGTCGATGACGCGAATGGCGTCGGTGACGAAAGTTTTGTCATCCCAAAAAGATGAGAGGAGAGGAGCACGAGAAGAGAAAGGAGCTCGAGGAGAAAAAGCATGGCAGCGGAAGCCAATGGATGTGCAATGAGACTGAGCATGAATTCATTTAATGGAAAGCAGAGACCAGAACCCTATCCACCCAGAACGAAATAAGGAGGACGCCGAAAGCAGGCAAGAGTGATTAAATACGGAGCAAGGCGTAATCCGCTACAAGGGAGGATTTGATGGCGAGTCGGAGATAGAAGTCGGCGAGGCATGCGACCGAGCGAGCAAGCCACGTCTCTAGGAGCGCCGAGCGACACTCGTATGGGGAAGAGGTGGAAGATAGATTCGACGTTGGAATTGCCCGAGCCTTGGAGTATTTTTCCGTTGCATTGGAGTGGCGGAAGAGTAATATTAACTTAATATTAGAGGACATTTGCTTTACCTAATCGAACTATTTGCCATTCTTGTGAATTTAAGAATTTACTTTTAATTACTCCACTGCGACAAATTCATTTGATTTTCAAAGTTTTGAAAGAAATTTATTCTTAAATAATATTTTAAGAGATAATAAAATATTAATCTTTTCGTTTTTTTTCTCGTTCCATTCTCTTGTCTTACGATCTGCTACATCCACGTGACATTCATTAGGTTTCCGTCAAATTTTCATTCTGTTATCTCATGATGCAACTGACCAGAAGACTTTATTCCGATGCTCAAATGTCCAATCCTTGTGTTCCTGTGCGAATTGGAGGTTTTATATTTTGTTAACTATGCAATGTATGGCGAACATTGCGTTCATAGATCATTCGAAAGGATCCTTGATAAAGATCTGCAATAATTTGTGCGCTGTAGCCCTTCTGTTGTCTTGTGCCAGTTTTGCTACTCTCCTTTCTGCCCGAACATTGATGGCCACAACTGGCACGTTCAGACCCAGTTTTCCGGCAGACCTTTCAGTCTGTAAAGATTTTACAGCTGCTGCTCTTGAACATTTAACGAATGCAGCTGTATTGCTGATATTAGCTCCATGGCTCCGAGTGCCAACAATCATCAAAGGCTGCTTAATCGCGTTGTTTAACTATAATCTTCTGAAATACATCACTTCCAATGTCGTGGTAAACAACCTGCTTGCCTATTTACACTAGTCCGGCCCTTTAGCAACTTTAGCGCGAAATAATAGCTAATTTGCCACTCAGAGTAAACACTTCCTAGTATAGATCTCAATACACCAAGTTTTACCAATACAAATATCATTGATATCAGCTTCGATCAGTCGTCTGTAGTTAGACCAGTCTTTCACTATAGGTTCACATTCGTTAAAGAGTTAAACTTCAAGAAATTGCAAAAACGCCTGCTCTCCTATAACTTATAATACCATATTTTTGAATAGTTTTAAATTTCTTCTACAAGGATGAAATCTTTCATACAGGACTTATGAAAGTGATGAAGCTAAAATATCACACTTCTGTTACCGGTGCTTCAAGCCCTTCTCAAAACGAAATCTATCACAAAAATTAGGCTACACATATCCAAATTCATTGTTTATGAATGTAGAAGGAAATATGAATTCGTGTCCCAAACTGTCGCACATAAAGGGTGAGGCACTTATCTTGAGACAACTGAATATCTCGGAAACTAAGCATTGTACGAAAAAATGTCCAAAATCATAAGTGCATTATTTCGGGGGGAAATTCATTAGTTGAAAAAAAAACCTCCCCCTTGCTAGGAGGGGTAACTTTGAAATCTTAAATAGGAACCCCTATTTTAAATGGTATATTCAGATTGTACACAATATATGAGAAATGTTTTATTATCAGTGTTTTTTCAATTGATTCAACCGTTTAGAAGATAGAGGCCCTGAAAGTGTGGAACTTTTAAAGTTTTGAACCCAAGCTTATCGATAATGTTTTGAACCAGACATTCCTATTCTAGTTTTTAATGGTCTTTAAAAGTGGTCTTTCGTACATAAATCGCATTTGATGAACATGCTGCTAATGTTGACGATTACGGCTTATTATAGACCTCCATGGGTTGGATTTTATCACTCGGTGTTGAAACGTTTATATCATTAGATATGTTATTTGCGTCGATCTGAGCAGTCTAAGTTATTGGCGCTTTCTTATCGGGCTATACTTTACTTTGGCGGTGCCAGTACTCAACTTTCAGTCGTTCCTGTTGAGCCCGTTGACGTTCAACATCGGACATCGGACATCGGACATCGGACATCTGGCTCTTCATGGAATCCCCATGTCTAAATCTGTTTACCTGTGACGTTTTCTATAATTTTTCTGGAGTTTATTATGCATGGAGTGGAGGTACGTACGGACGGAAAATTTTTTATTCAAAATTTCAACATATCTTTACGAATCATGAGTTTTTAAGTCGATTTCAACAAAAAAAATTTGAGTTTCTGAGAGAGTGGTAGGCCGATAAGTAATGTACAAATAATAATGCAATTCTACGGGTCTTCTGCACAGTTGAAAGAGTGCTGAATGACACTGACAATATTCTCACATTTGAAGCGATTAATTTATTCGGTCCACAAAACGGGCTGATACAATCACGTTTGGAAAGAAATGAAGTTAAGAACTCCTGAATTTCTTCCGTCCAGAGGTAAAATAATCTTCTAAGAAATATTAAAAGGTTAATGAAAATAATTATCATACAACAGCTGAGTAAACGGCTCAGATTAATAGATTGTAACAATCTTGGAGAAACGACTTGATTGAACATCCAGTAAAAGACTATGTCGGCAAAAAGGAATCCGATCTGGACGGGATAAGACACGGAGCAAAACACAGCCCTAAATTAAATAGAGAGAGAGAACAAAAGAAAAAAAAAGCAAAGAAAGAAATAAAAAGAATTAAAAAAAATTAGTGAAGTAAGGGACAAAGACATAAAAGGAAATCTTTAAATCAGCTAAGTTCTAGGCAAACAGGCAGAGCAGGGGATAGACGAGGGAAATTACAGCAACACTATGAGATGACAACGGAGGAGGCTATAGGGTAAAAAACAAATTGGATAAAACAAAACGTTTAAGGCAACAATGTTTCTCCGGGGTGAAAAAAAAAAAACAGGAAGGAAATAGAAAATCAAAGGGCTTGAAAACGGAAAAAGGTGAAATATGATAAAATACAAACAAATGAGCAATAAAAGGTATCAAGAAAGAGTAGTATTAACTTAATAAAAAGCAAAAGAACACAAACACGTGATTTTTAGGAAGGCCGGCTGCTCCAGCAATAAAAAGTCATAATAAAGTGTTAACAAATGCGGAAGTTGTTGATGGTCTTTAAGTCTATTTTGAGCTTCATTCGTTGCGGCGAGCACTGGCGCAGGAAAAAACAATTAAACAACCGGTCCACAAGCATTCATATAACGAGCATCTATAATAAAGTTCCTTATAACAATAATATCTAAGTAATAAAAACAGAGTAACAATGGTAGGGAATGAATGACAGAGAAATTCGCAGGAATAAAGCTAAAAAATAATATAAATTCCAACATCATATCTATCGGGTGATCCAAAAGTGTGTTACTATTTTATATTGGTAACAACATTTTAAGTGTTTGCTTTCCAGCAATTCAATGCTTTCATAATAATCACGAGGCACGCGCAAACACTGAAAATGTCATTAAGATGTAAAAAATGTAATACACTTTTGGATCACCCGGGTATAAAATCAGCGACGGTACAAAAGTATGGAGAAGGATGTGTGTCAAAAAATCTAACAATGGACTATTTCCCGAGTATCCAATCGGGTAGGTTCGATTCTAGTTCAACATAATATTAACTTAAAATAGGGAAATCTCTCATAAAATAATAAATAATTATGCGCAAAGCTACTTCAAAAGGTTCTGCACATTCATTAGTACAATTAATTGCTTTATGCTGCGGGGTCAACTGAATAGCGATCTACATTAAAATATAAAATGCGAAGATTTCCAAAGAAAGGTCTAGTAAAGTAAGCATTCATAATTTTCCCAATAAAGATCTTACTCCGAACTTAAAACTTCACCGACTTAAATCTTCGAATGAGATTTACGATTCACTGATTTAGTTTTTCGGCTTGAGCACTATATTAATACCACATTAGCACAGGTACAGGGAGCAAGTTTTCTATTTTTTAATATTTTTAATAAGCCTGGCCAGACTAAAGACGGAACCGTCAGGGCTCCACAAATAAAACAATCCTTTACCGTGACGAATGCAATTTGGCTAAAACTAAAGATGCGTGCCCATAGCTTTGAGCGTTTTGCGTGTGATTTTTCATGCTCAAACTGTCCTAAACACCAAACTGATATACGTATGGCAAGAGGAATTTCAAGCTGCTTTTCGCCTCAAGCGGATACCTAAGTCAGTTTGATTTTAAAACTAAAAGCAGCTTGGAAATGAGTGAGACTCATGCGCACGGTATCAACATCATCTGCACAAGAACTTCATCTACATCCTCAATAGACTGGTTTTATTTCTACCATCAACAAATCTTCAATAGACTACATTCCTTCATCTCCCAAGTTTCTTCAAGATTGGTGACTTTGATTTAAATTTTGTTTTATTATTTCACGATTTTCCCCCATTATAAGGAGACTAAACTCATTTTAAATTTAAATTATCATTTAAACTCCTTAAATCAATAAAATTATTAGATATTTATTTATTTTATTTATTTTATTGAATTAATTAATTTAAATTTATTTCTTATTTATTACATTATTTTACAACATCTGATTGAGTTTATTTTATATAACTTTTAAATTGTTATTTTATATTTATTTTTATTTTCTATTTATTTTAATTTATTTCATTTTATTCATTTTGTATAATAAACATTTACAGTTTTTATTCATGAATGAACTTGATAAATTTATTTAATTGTTAGTTAACACATTTTATCAGAGCCAAGCTCTCCGTCTTCAAATCTTTGTCCCCATTCTCAAATATGGTCATGAGGCTTGGGTAATGACCGAAAGAGTGCGATCGCGGGTACAAGCGGCCGAAATGAGATTTCTGAGAGGTGTGGCAGGTGTTACCCTACTAGATAGAGTGTACAGCAGCACAATAAGGAAATCTTTAGGTGTTGAGTCGCTACTTCTCCGCATTGAGAGACCTCAGTTGCGCTGGTATGGCCACGTGATACAGATGCCGCAATCTAGTCTTCCTAGGCAGTTGTTGTTTTCCAAGCCGGTGGGTAAGAGACCAAGGGGTCGGCCTAGAATCAGGTGGCTAGACTACATGGAGAATCTGTAGTCGCTTGGATATTACCAGGGAGGACATGTGCCTGATGGCGGAAGATCGCGATCGCTGGAGATCTTCCATAGGGCTGCTGCCCCTGCGACCGTAACGGATAAGCGGGTTTGAAAAGTAAGTAAGTAAATATTTAAATTTAATTGGTTTTGTTTTGTTTTATTTTATTTATTCTATTTATTGTAGCATCAGCAAAAACAAAAAATTATTCCGTATTGCTAATTTGGAAATATGTTATCGTTTTTATAAAACACTTTCAAGATTAACTATCAATAAGCTTCGTTCTCTGAAAAATTAACAACAAACGTTTTCCTGCATTGAGAGGCACCTTGTTTTTTTTTGAATTCCCGCCTGCAATTTCTCGCAAGACACATTAGCTATGGGGGGCCTTCGAAGCTAGCATTGTTTTAAAAGCTTGCAGTTTACTGCTGAATTTTTCTAGCAAGTAGAGTTTGCTACAAAGCTCAAGCTTCACATTAAAGCTCTAACAGCTATGGGAACGCACCTTTATGCACAGAAAGCATCGTGTAGACCCTTTCTATGTGGAGGGGGCTACTGTAACCTCCTTAACCCGACAGTCATATGATTAACCGCAAAGGTAGTGGAGAGACCAAACAGTGACCAGGAAAAATTCTGAGCCAATAGACTCACAAACTACATTTTTGGCCAAAAAGCTTTGAAAAGCAAAGCTTGTCACCATGCAGAAGAATCGAGCTCCAAACGAATCCGGGATGCCAAACTGCTATTAAGAAAACTCAGTTTATGTGTCATTTGGCATAGCTGAGGAACATTTAAGGTAGGAAAGAGAGGGAAAAAATATTTCCCCAACCCTTACAGGGCCGCTACATTTGCTACGTTTAAAAATTCTCCCATCTATTTGCCATGTATTTGAACCCAACAAAATCGATTTGTGATTTCAACACTAAGTTCGCATTTAATTTCGGTTTGCACAACTTCAATGGCTGCCACTCTGAATGATTGGTGCAATATTTTCTTCATCATATGAATGTAAAGTTGTTGTTTGAATGTAAAGTTCCTTGTAAAGTTGAAAATTAATTTTCCTTTTTAAGGAAATAAACTGCATTTAAAGGCGTGCTTGGATAAAGCCCATAAACAGGAGGAGCTGCTGTCATGCAACAGATATGTCATTTCTTTTCAATCAAACTCGGTATTTTTATTATGTTGTTAATTTTTAATTGCTTTTGTGCTTTTTCAAATTATTTGTAATGTTTTGTGATATGTTTTAATTTATAAAAACAGAAAATTCTTGATCTTCTAATGTACAGACGTCCTACTTATTTTACTTTTGTGTGGAGATGGAGGGGGTCACTAGTGAAGCACAAAAGATGACGATAATTTGATTTCATTTGTCAGAGAAAAAATCAATGCAGCTAATAATCTGTTTGAGAAAAAATGGGATTGAAAACTCTGCAGCAACTAATTCTGAGTTTTCTTAAAAGTGTCAATAGTTGCTCATTAGTTGTAATGCGTACAATGTTCTGCTAGCCTCATTTTCATTCGAACATCCAAGTTCTATCCTAATAAATCAACATTTTAGTCTGGTCTACTAATGATTTGAGTTAACAAAGTTATCGTTTATCATGTCCACAGTTTATAATAATACCCTCAAAAAGGCCGATTTCTATCTCCTTTTAATTAATTATTCTTTATGTTCCTTTTATTGTTTGAAAATAATCTCTTTTTCGTTCCAATTTTTTGCGAAATCGAAAAGATAACTTTTAGATGCCACAATTATCATAACCACTCTTTTGTACTTCGCATTTATTTGGAATTAAAATGAACTTAAAATTGTTGGTAGTCCAAAAGGCCACTAATACAGTATTTCTGTGGAAAAATATTAGCCAGTTTATTGACTTCAGGAATCGTTTAAATGAAGATCACAAACTCTTTTGTTTTATCATGGTCCTTTTCACGCTTTCTGTGTGAATAAATAAACCGTTTGGTCTTGTTGAACAAAGACGTCATTACATGCTCTTTGAACAAGTATTCATTAGCAATATTGTAAAATTAATGTCGAATTTCTTCTTTTATATTATATTCCATGATCGAGTAGATAAGAGACTTGAAGAAATAATAAAGGGTATGGCATAAAGACCTTCCCTAAAGATATGGATATTTACAAACAAACAAAGAGAGATACAGAAAAATATTTATTTATGAAGAACATACACTACGCCGTTTTACATTAGCTTCTTTTAAAAATTATATCCCTTAAATGGTGACCTCTATTACCGACACACAAACAAAGCCTTTCTCGGATTTTATCCACAGCTCTTCGTGTCATTTCTTGCGGAATGCTAGCAACTTTCGGGGTGATTACCTCCTTAAGAGCTTTCAGGGTTCTAGGGCAATGTTGAGCATTTGTGTCTTTAAGTATCCCCAAAGGAAAAACTCACAAGGCGGCCTTGGTGGCCAAGCAATGTCACCGCGCATGCATAGGAGACGCCCAGGAAACTATTTTCTCAGAATTTCTAGAGAATATCGATAAGGCTGGGCTATAGCTCCGTCTTGTTGGAACCAGACATCCCCTTTATGGTCCTGAAAGAACTAGTTAAACTGGGCCGGAGGAAAGTTTCTAACATGTGACAGTATTGGTAGGAATTTACAGTTACTGTCTGGTCATCTTCAAAAAATGTACGGACTCTATACACCAAATTCGGCAATGCTACACCAAACAGTAACAGGATGGCTGCATAGTGGTCGCTGGTGAAGTTCTCGAGGGATAACTTCAGCCAAGTACTAAAAATTTTGCTTATTTACAGTGCCTGCCAAATGAAATTGGCCCTCATCATAAAAAGTCATTGCGCTCAATAAGAATGTCAATCATATCAATTAATGCGCGTTCTATCGCCGAAACCCAACAACCGCTCGTCCAGTAGCCTCTCCAAATAGGGGAGGTCTTTATGCCGGGCCCTGTATCTCAATGCATCACAGTATTTTGTCAGAAACGGGGGTTAAACATTAACCAATTATGTTATGAGCATGCAAAATAAGTTAACTTCTGACTGTTTCTGACTTTATGGCCATAAAGCTGACAGGGATTTGGTTCTCATTTCACATGGTGTATTGTATAACCTGGTGGAAACAATTGAACATTTCCAAATTGTTTTCAACCCTGGTGGTGTCTTTATCACAGGTAAAGTACACTACCCTATCAAAAGTCATGGGACACCATCACTTTAATAGAAACACTCAAAAATATACATGTTTTATAATCTTGTTGGTCCACCTTTTGCTGCTATAACAGCTTCTACTCTCTGGAGCATACTGACCACAAGTTTTTGATAGGTTTCGACACGTAATTTTCGCCATTCTGCCACAAGTTCGGTGACAGATTTCGGGCGTTCCGCACAAGCGCGCAATCGACGTTCCAACACGTCCCGCAGATGTTCGATGGGGTTCAGATCAGGGCTCTGGGCAGGCCAGTCAAGTTTTCGAACCCCCTTTTCATCAAACCATGTGCCTACATCCCTTGCTTTATGGCAAGGTGCGTTATCGTGCTGAAAGAGAAAAGGGCCATTGCCAAAGTGCTGCCAGAGAGATGGAAGTGCTGCATTGACCAGATGTCGTGGTAACGGTCTGCGTTTAGATGTCCGTCCACAGAAACGAATGCTCCCAACCCATATAATGAAAAGCACTCCCACACAATCACTGACCCTCCGCCGAACTTGGTAGATGATGTTCGCCGGACGTTTGTCATACCCAAAACGGTCCATCCTATTGCTAGATGGTGTAGCGGAACTGATCACTCCATTCAACCATTGGCCATTGACCCAGAGACCAATGTCGTTGCTCTTTGCACCATTGCATCTCCGCGCTGCGTTGCTGGTGCTGATGTAAGTTTGTGAGCTGCTGCTCTGCCATAAAAACCCATTGCATGCAGTTCCCCGCGAACAGTCAGGGTGCTCACAGTTGTTCCCATCGACTCTATGAACTATCTTATCAGTCCATCAAGCGATCTGTGACGGTTTGTAGTGACCACTTTACGAAGAGCCCTTTGGTCTCTGACCGACATGATCTTGGGTCTTCCAGTCCTAGGCGGAACACTTGTAGTGCCTTTCTCTTTCCATACCCGGATGACGTTGTGAACAGTCGATTTTGGGATGTTTAGGTGGGATGACGTCTCTCTAACAGTTTTCCCTGCGAGATGGCACCCAACAATTTTACCTCTTTGGAAGTCTGAAACCTGTTTTCTTTGAGACATTCTTACAGCATTCAAGCAAGCATCATCTCATAATAGCATACTCTCTAAAATAATAATAATGAAAACACTTTTCCATAAATTAATTTTAATGCACGTATGTATATTTCGAGGACTAGGCCCCATTCATCTGTGTGATGGCGCAGAAACTGACACCTCGCAACGAGCGCAGAGAAAGTAAGACAGAGAGCTGCCGCAGGGTCACCAGTCAACAAAAGGAGCCGTTCAAAGATAAAGGGGAAGGGTTGTAACTGAGAAGAGAAGCAAAACAAACTAACGTGGTCACCATATGCGCAACTACTACATGCAGTAAACCGCCTCTTCCTTCAAAACACCTCCTACATCCTCAAAACAACCCCCATTGCCAAGAAGCACACCACCGGCGACATAAGTCCCCCTACCCCACCTGCCGCACGGGGACAGCTCACAAATTAGATCATGGATACAAAAATTAGGAAATCTTCTTCTAAATATATATAAAGGAGGTTGTTGGTTTGTTTGTAGGTTTGTTTGTTTGTTTTTTATACAAATCTACAGTTTTATTCCGATCTTGATAAAATTTCGCATACATGACCTTCAAAGCATGAGGAAGGTCACTGTCTACCTGAGATTTCGAAAAAAAAAAATAATTATTGATAAAAAATTGGCAGGGCATATTAATGAGAAATATCTCATGACCAAGAATGCAAGATAAAGTTTTTGCAACAATAAATATCAACAATGGTATCAACACGCAATTCACAAGCACTCTACCTGGACCAACAATATATATCTCATGACCAACAATGCAAGCAAAGTTTGTGCAACAATAGGTATCAAAAATGGTATCAACACGCAATGCACCAACACTATGCAAGGATCAGCAATATATAACTCATGACCAACAATGAAAGGCAAAGTTTGTGCAACAATAGGCCCGTCGTGTTCGCATCAACAATGGTATCAACGCGCAATTCACCAATAACAATGAGCACAAAATGATGATGCAATAATAAAGCAATCCTATCCAAGAATTATAACAATGAACATAAAATGACGATGACATATGGATAAGTTTCCTCTTGTAAAAATGCATAGAATTCCTGTTTTTCAGGTTTTTCTTAAAAAAGAGAGTTCTTAGTACTTAACAATTTCTTGAAAATCTTAAGTAATGATCAGCCACTGGAGATAATGAGTTAGCAGACTATTAAGAAAGAGTGAAAGACGATAGAGGAAGCACTCCTACAGCTCCGTGCTGTATTGAGCAAATGGTAAGTAAGTAAATAGAAGAATCTGCGACCGCTAGACTACACAAAGTGATGAATGGACAATATTTGCTTCAAGACATCGAAAGAAGAAATGAAATTCCAACAACATCAAGTGTACATCTTTGACTAGAAGGCATCCTTGGAGAGGTCCATCCGTTGAGAGCCTTTAAAAATTTTTTTTTCGGTAAATCAAGTCCCGGTATATTACCTAGATTGGATTTTTTCAGTGAAGAGCTGAATTCCTGTCTTTCGGATTTTTCTTAGAATGGATAGTCCCTTCGCTCTATATTGTAGTGATTGAGTCTCTAAATTTAACCAATTTGGAGGTTTAATTTAGCTTTATGAGGTTGTTCTGTTTACCAACAAGCGTAATTATCCCGAGTGCTCTGCTAGTTCTATATATATAAAGAAGGAGGATGTTTGCTTCTTTGTTTATGGGTTTGTTTGTTTGCTTGTTTTTTATACAAATCTACAGTTTTATTCCGTTCTTGATAAAATTTCGCATACATGACCTTCAGTGCATGAGGAAGGTCACTGTCTACCTCAGATTTCGAAAAATTAATAATTATTGATATAAAATCGATATTCATGGTTATGGCAAGGCATATTAATGAGAAATATCTCATGACCAGCAATGGAAGACAAAGTTTTTGCAACAATAAGTATCAACAATGGTATCAACATGCAATTCACAAACACTATGCAAGGATTAACAAAATAGGACTCATGACCAACCATGCAAGGTAAAGTTTGCGCAATATAGAATTCAATGCATAGAATTCCTGTTATTTAGGCATTGCTTAAAAAAGAGAATTCTTAGTACTTAACAATTTCTTGAAAATCTTTAAAAATGATCAGTAACTGGAGATAATGAGTTAGCAGACTATTGAGAAAGAGTGAAAGATGATAGAAGAAGCACTCTTTTAGCTCCGTGCTGTACTGAGCAAATAGTAAGCAAGTAAATAGAAGAATCGGCGACTGCTAGACTACACAAAGTGATGAATGGCCAATTTTTGCTTCAAGACATCGAAAGAAGAGAGGGAATTGCAATAATATCAGATGTTCAGCTAAAGTAAGATTACGTGAGTAAAAAATTATTTAGACTTGAAGCTATCCTTGAAGAGGTCCATCCATTGTGAGCCTTTAAAAATGTTTTTTCGGTAAATCAAGTCCCGGTGTATCACCTACATTGGATTTTTTCAGTGAAGAGGTAAATTCCTGTCTTTCGGATTTTTCATAGAATGGATAGTCCCTTCGTTCTATATTGTAGTGTTTGAGTTATTATTTAACCAATTTGCAGGTTTAATTTAGCTTTTTGAAGTTGTTCTGTTTACCAACAAGCGTAATTATCCCGGGCAACGCCGGGTCCTCTGCTAGTCTTCTATATATAAAAAGAAGGATGTTTGTTTGTTTGTGGGTTTGTTTGTGGATTTGTTTGTTTGTTTGTTTCTAATGCAAATCTTCATTTTTATTCCGATCTTGATGAAATTTTGCATACTTGACCTTCAAACCATGAGCAAGATTTCGGAAAAATAATAAATATCAATAAAAAATCGATGGAAGGGCAAATTAATTAGAAATATCTCATGACCAACAATGAAGGCAATGTCTGTGCAAGATTAAGTATCAACAATGGTATGAACACGCAATTCACAAACACTCTGCACGGACCAACCAATATATATCTAATGACCAACAATTAAAGAAAAAGTTTGTGCAACAATAGGTATCAACAATGGTGTCAACACGCAATTCACACTACGCTCGGGCCAGCATCAGATATCTCATGACCAACAATGCAAGGCAAAGTTTGTGCAACAATATGCCCGTAATGTTAGCATCAACAATGGTATCAATGCGCAATTCACCAATAACAATGAGCACAAAGTTATTCAAAGAATTATAACAATGAACATAAAATGATGCAATGACAGAACATTCGTTTCCAAGAATTATTAACAATGAACAGGAAATGGATATAATAGACGACATAGATAGGGCAGTTTCTCTCGATGAGGCAAAGGAGGTATATGTGTCTTCCTTCAGCTCCCTAACAAGCGTAATTATCCCGGGCAACGCCGGTCCTCTGCCAGTCTTCTATATTTTTAATCTAGCAAAGGTACCCGGCGTTGCCTGGGATAATTACACTTAGATGTAAACAGAACAATATCAAAAAATTAAATTAAATTTTGCAAAATCTTAAAAATAAACCCATGAAAATGCTTAGAATTAATACAGTAAAAATTCTTAATGAAAATTCGAAAAAAATCTTTTTAAAGGCTCACAATGGCTGGACCTCTCCAATAATTTCTTACTCACGTAATCTTACCTCAGATGTATACTTAGCGTTGTTGCAATTTCCACCCTTCTCTCGATGTGTTGAAGCAAAACTTGGCCATTCATCACTTTGTGCAGTCTAGCGGTTGCCGATTCTTCTATTTACTTGCTTCCCATTTGCTCAATACATCACGGAGCTAAAGGAGTGCTTCCTCTGTCGTCTTTCCACTCTTTCTCAATAGTCTGCTAACTCTCCATTATCTCCAGTTACTGATCATTTTTAAAGATTTTCAAGAAATTGTTAAGTACTAAGAACTCTCTTTTCTAAGAAAAGCCTGAATAACAGGAATTCTATGCATTGTTACAAATTGAAACTTATCCATATTACATCATCATTTTATGTTCATTGTTATAATTCTTGGAAAGATTGCTTTAACATTACATCATCATTTTGAGCTCATTGTTATTGGTGAATTGCGTGTTGAAACCAGTGTTGATACCTATTGTTGCACAAACTTTTATTTGCATTGTTGGTCATGAGATATATATTGTTGGTCCGTGCAGAGTGTTTGTGAATTGCGTGTTGATACCATTGTTGCAAAAACTTTGTTTTGCATTGTTGGTCATGCGATATTTCTCATTAATATGCCCTGCCATATCCATGAATTTCGATTTTTTATCAATAATTATTATTTTTTCGAAATCTGAAGTAGGCAGTGACCTTCCTCATGCTTTGAAGGTCAAGTATGCGAAATTTCATCAAGATCGGAATAAAACTGTAGATTTGTATAAAAAACATACAAACAGACCCACCCACTCACCCACACACAAACATCCTTCTTTATATATATAGACAAGGATGTTTGTCTGTGGGTTTGTTTGTTTGTTTGTTCGTTTTTTATACAAATCTACAGTTTTATTCCGATCTTGATAAAATATTGCATACATGAACTTCAAAGCATGAGGAAGGTCGCTGTCTATCTCAGATTTCGGAAAAAAAATAATTATCGATAAAAAAAATCGATATTCATGGTTATGGCAGAGCATATTAATGAGAAATATATCATGACCAACAATGCAAGGCAAACTTTGTGCAACAATATGTATCAACAATGGTGTCAACACACAACTGAGATATTCTGTGTGAATTATTTCTGTGAATTATTATTTAACCATTTGTGAGTTATAATTTTTTTTTTAGATTGTTTTCTTTATCTACAAGTTTAATTATCCCGGGCAACGCCGGGTACCTCTGCTAGTAATATATATTGAACAAACAAAGGAAACAGGGCTTAATTGAGATATCTGTAATGTGGGTTGTTTTGAGAATGTAGGAGGTGTTTAGAAGGAAGAGGTAGTTTACTGCGTATAATAGTTGCGCATATGGTGACCACGTGAGTTTGTTTTGCTTCTCTTCTTCTCAGTTACAACCCTTCCCCTCTATCTTTGAACCGCTGCTTTTGTTGACTGGTGACTCTGCGGCAGCTCTGTCTTACTTTCTCTGGGCTCGTTGCGAGGGTTCAGTTTCTGCGTTATCACGCTGACGTAGAGGGCCTAGTCCTCGAAATGTACATACGTGCATTAAAATTAATTTGTGGAAAAGTGTTTTCATTATTTTCATTGTGTTTACATCCACAGTTTCGTGATCTCATTACTTTAAGCATACTCTCTGTCATGTAGTGCTGGAAAGAATGCAAACAGTGAAATTGCAAAGGAAAGTCTCAGACTGGACAGAGCATTGTGACACAAAAACTTCTTTTTAACTTAGCATGTTGGCTACTTCGTTTGTAGGCTATCAGATTATCCTAAGTGTGGGAACCAAATTTCATAATAAAGAACTAAAGTATACCTTAAAATTTATCATAAGGACCAAAAATCAATATAAATTTCGCTTATAGAGGTTGAAAAAACAATAAATCAATAGAATTTTTGCCGGGCCCACAGAAAAATAGAGATGATTTCGCTATATCGATTTTCGTTATATTGAGATTCTACTTCATACATTTAAACAGAAAATTTTCCTTTCATTATATAATTAGTTCATTTCATATTAGAAATATAAATCGCTTGTTTATTTGAATTTACCAATGATCCATTTGCTGCGAAATTATTACTCCAATAAGTTTCTGTATACAAATTTTGAGAATAACCTGAATACAGAGAATTACTTGAATATAGTAATTCTTGAAAAATAATGAACCCTTTATTTGATTTAGTAAACAGGCATTATTTAATACAATAATATAAAGAAAAACTCTTTAGCCACAACAATACAATATTACAAACACCTAACATAACTATTCACAGATTTCCATATTTTAATAATTAATTTTTTGTATTCTGGTTCAAGGCAATATTCAACAGTCAGTGAGCTGCAGTCTCAGATAAAATAGCGTTTGTATACATTGGACCCTGGATTGATGCAGAACTTATTTACTTCAAATGGACCAATGAGTTTTAAAGTTAAAAAAACGGCGGTAAACCGATTCAACATTAGATTGTTGGCCTACCACTCTCCAAGAGTGAAGGCCTTTGTTTTCGTTTCAGAAACACAAAATTTTTTCTTTGCTTAAATCGACTTAAAAACTCATGATTCGTAAAGATATGTTGAAATTTTGAATTAAAAAATTTCCTTCTGTGCCTATACGTTTGTGACCAATTTGGTGCAGCTAACTCCTCTGAAACGGCAAATAGCCGAACCAAATAAAAATTATTCATACTTAGAGGGTTCCTTAAATTGTGCCTTGGCGTGTATCTTATGTCAATTCGGTAAGCCTTTTTCGAGATATTAATTATTTTCTAAAAATTAAAAATGGCTGTAGCGTTCAAACGAGCGAGCCAAACTCAATAAACTCGAAATGTGCATACTGAATTTTTTTTTCAGGCGAATTTTTTTTTCTAAATGACTTGTTTGGCTGTGATGAGCCGTTTCGGAGTTATTTACTATCCCCTCCCCCAAGCCCCCCCCCTCCGTCAATTTTGTTTTTATTTTTTTATTTTTTTCTTTATATTTTAGAAATTTAGACAGTGGGGTTTTTAAACTATACATTGACCATTTTTTTATGGAAATGGGCTAAGCATTTTTAGAGAAATTAATTTTTTTTTAAACAATAAAGAAATGGCAGAAACATTTATTTCAAAGCTCCAAACACAATATAAATGGCATGAAGAGCTTCCTCTTATTGAAAATTTTCTTGTTGATGTAGAATCCAATATTTTTCAGTAGACACAGAGAATGTCTCCATAGTGCCCCCAAAAGTTTACTCGTGCACTAAAAAATTTTGAATTTTAGAAATTCTGACTTAAAGACCATTAAAAAGTAGAATAGGAATGTCTGTAAGACCCACTCGCTATCTCTTTGTCTTCATCGATAAAATTGGGTTCAAAACATTGAAAGTTCCACACTTTCTGGGCCTCTATCTCCTAAAAGGTTGGATCAATTGAAAAGACACTGAAAATATAACATTTCTCAAATATTGTGTACAATCTGAATATACCATTAAAAGTAGGGGTTTCTATTTAAGATTTCAAAGTGACCCCTCCCCCCAGCCACCATCACAAGGGGGGGGGGGGTAATTTTTTAACTAATGAATTTCCCCCGCGAAATAATTCACTTTTGATTTTGGACAGTTTTTCGTACAATGCTTAGTTTCCGAGATACTCAGTTGTCTCAACATAAATGCCTCACCCTGTATTTCGCTCCGTACATAAATCATATTTGATGAAGATGCTGCTTATGTTGATGGTTATGGCTCATTATTGACCTCCATGGGTTGGATTTTATCACACGGTGTTGAAACGTTTATATCATCAGCTAAATTATTTGCGTCCAACTGAGCAGTGGAAGTTATTGGCGCATTCGTATCAGGCTATTGTTTACTTTGGCGTCGCTACGACTCAACTTTCAGTCGTTAATGCTGAGCCCGTAGATGTTCAACATCGGACATCTGGGTTTCATGGATTCCCCATCTCTCGATCTGTTTATCTGTGACGTTTTCTATAATTTTTCCGGCGTTTATTATGCATAAACTTGGCAATTCTGTAATTTTTGCAAAATTTACACAATTCGAAGGCCGATATCTTAGATGCTATTAAATACTCTGGTTAAATTTTTAAGCTATTTTATAGAACGCAAAAAGATAAAACAAATGACACCTAAAATGTCGTGCTATCACAAAGGAAGCCGGAGCTAAACTAAATTAATCTCCGCCAGAGAGCAGATTTTCTGACCCAACTTTGTATTTCAATTGCATCAACCGATGACGTCAGCATGAAGTCGCTGAAAGCCTAAAGCATGCTTTGTTTTATATACTATCGAATGCAATATCATTCATTTTTCTATCATTAATAGTTTTGACATTATTAAGGTTTTCGTGATCAACACTTTTCTGATATTCACGTTTTATGCGTGGCATCCCAGTATCGAAACATAAGACTTATTCAACATCAACAAGAAAATTGTATTTTTCAATATGAGGAAGCTCTTCATGCCCTTTATATTGTACGAGGGTTGTACCAAAAGTAAGATTCCCATATTTTTTACAAGTAGAAAACATTGTTTATTGTTATTAATTTATACATCGTTGGAAAGCTTACACTGGTGTCTATTTTTCAACATAGTCTCTATTTTTTTCGACACACTTTTGAAGACGGTGCTCCAGCTTTTGTATTCCTAAGTCGAAGAAGTCTCCCGCCAATCCGTTCTTTCAATTGTGCCGTGGGAAGCTTCAGGAATGCTTTCAACAAGTTCACGGACAGTGATCCTCCGATCTTTCAGCAGCTCACTGTTGATCTTCTGGGCAATCGAATCCGAAACCGGCGGTCTTCCACTCCGTTCTTCATCGTGAACTTCCCTGCGACCCTCAGCAAAAGCCCTACACCATTTTCGGACGTGCTGAACGGACATGCACTTTTTACCATAAACCTCAGTCAGTTACCACGGGCGGTAACTTCCTTGCGTGGAGAAACCAGATTACTGCTCGAACCTCGCACTTGGCGGGAGCGGCGATCAACACTTCCATCTCTGACGGCTACCAAACGAACACTGAGCGCCGTAGGAATCGCTCGAGAGTGGGGCTCGAGAGTGCGGGAACCACTGCGCACGGCACTGTTGTCGGATTTAGCCTAGCACCTTACCTCGAGGCTGTAGCTCATTGGGAACCATACTTTTGGTACAACCCTCGTATTTGGAGTTTTGAAATGAATGTTTCTGCCGTTTCTTCATTTTTCAAAAAAAAAATTCATTTTTCTAAAAAGGCTTAGACCATTTCCATAAAAAAATGGTCAATATATAGTTTAAGAACCCAACTGTCTGAATTTTTAAAAAATAAAAAAAAAATAAGAAAAAAAAATAAAAATGTCTCTAAGACCCACTCTCTATGTCTTTGTCTTCATTGATAAAACTGAATTCAAACTTTAAAAGTTCAACACTTTCAGGGCCTCTATCTCCTAAACGGTTGGATCAATTGAAAAAAACAACAAGAATAATACATTTCTCGAATATTGTGTAACAGAAGTGTGATAACAGGTAACAGAAGTGTGATATCTTGGCTTCATCACTTTCATCAGTCCTGGTGAAAGATTTCATGTTGTGTAGAATAAATATAAAACTATTCAAAAATATGTTATTATAAGTTATATGAGAGCAAACGTTTTTGCAATTTTTTGAAATGTAACTCTTACCGAATCTGAACCTATACTGACAGACTGGTCTAACTATAGACGACTGATAGACGCAGATATCAATGATATTTGTATTGTTAAAGCTTTGTACAATGGTGTAGTGAGATCTATACTAGGAAGTGTTTACTCTGAGTGGCCAGATTATTATGACCACCTGATGTTTGTAGGCAAAGTAGCTATGATTTCGCACTGAAGTTGCTAAAGAGCCGGACTAGTGTAAATAGGCAAGCAGGTTGTTTACCACGACATTGGAAGTGATTTGGTTCAGAAGATTATAGGTAAATGAAGTGATTTAGCAGCCTTTGATGATTGTTGGCGCTCGGAGCCATAGAGCTAATATCAGCAAAACTGCTGCACACGTTAAATGTTCAAGAGCAGCTGCTGTTAAATTGTTACAGACTGGACTCTGCCGGAAAACTGGATCTGAACGTGCCACTTATGGCCATCAATGTTCGGGCAGAAAGGAGTGGCAAGACAGGTACAAAACAACAGAAGGGCAACAGCGCATCAAATTGCCGCAGATCTTTATCAGGGATCCTCTCAAATGATCACTGAACGTACTGTTCGCCATACACTGCATAGTATGGAATATGGGAGCCGAAGGCAAGTTCGAACACCTTCGCTATCTGCTGTTAACAAGATAAAACGTCTCCAAATCGCAGAGCAACACAAGGATTGGACAGTTGAGCATCGGAATAAAGTCATGTGGTCTGATGAACCACGTTTTAAGTTGTATCAGGCAAATAACCGAATGAGAATTTGACGGAAACTGCATGAAAGCATGGACCCCACATGCATGAGTACAATCGTTCAAGCTCGTAGGGGCAGTCGTGGTTTAGGGCATATTTTTTTGGCATAATATGGGTCCTTTATTTGTGTAGAAAAACGTCTCAATATCAGAACATACCTAAGTATCTTTGCTGATCAAGTTCATGCATTCATGTTGATGGTGTATCGCAATGGAGATAGCTTCTTCCAACGTGACAATGCGACATACCACGCTACTCGTATTTTGCAGGAATAGTTTCAAGAACAAGCAATTCCTGTGCGTTGTTTGCTGACATATCTGCTTCAGTTCAAAAAAATAAAAGGGGGGGTTCAGACTTTTGTATTCACCCTGTATATTATATTGTATACATCATTTAGATTTATTAGATCATATACAGGTTGGGCCATAAGTCAGTTTCCACCCCTTGTATAATTCATGTTTGCGGAAATTAACGGAACCACCATGTGGGGACATATTAGGCCTAGGAGGAAGTCATTTGGTGCAGGTGACCGGGATATCGTCCATCTTGAAAGCTGCCATCTTGTATGCACGCACATAAATTCGGGCCAGAATTTCTCAAGGAAAACCATTGTGCAGTCCGTTTGTTCACATTTTAATTCATTCAACAGTTACAAGCAGTCCAAAGGGCGATTCTCACTGTCACATATGGTGCTCCACGTGCTCTACATGAGCCCTCTCCATTTGTGTTTTCATCTGTTGCGGATCTTCCACACATGGGTTTGTCTGCTACGCACCCGGTATTCATGAACTTCTTGAAGAGCCACGCAACACTAAACTAGGACGCAGGTTGTCGGTCAGTGTGTCGTTCACTGAATTCCGCTGCTACAGCCCTTGCAGTCCTCCCTCCCCTTGCCCTTCATAACTCTGTCCCCTCTTATGTGGATAGTGGCATGATTTAGCGCCTGCAACAAAGGGTGAAGAACAGAGAGAATTGCCATTTGGAATGCTTGTAACTGTTCAACGAATTAAGATATAAACATTTAAGCAAAAAAAACAGATGTTCTTTACTAGCATAAAGTACTAAATAGGATTAAAAAATAAAATTTAGCTATCTGTCAAGTAGTAGTTCCACTGAACAAGTTTAGAGTTACTAAATTTCAGAGCTTATTCTCTCTACATCTCTAGAAACTTTCATAACATTAGCAATTGTGCCAAATTTGTGTTTTTTTTTCTGCATTAGGTGTTGGGAAAGGCAGAAAATAACATTAAGAAACTTGATTTTGTGATGTTGTTTCAATCCCTCCAACCAGCCATTCTAAAAATTGAAGTCTTCACGTCCAAGAGCGACAACAAGTAGTTTGGCTTTTTCGGAAAGAATGAAAACCTGATGAAACCATCTCAAGCATTAGTACATCATCTCCTACCTCCTTCTTTGGCCTCTTTACTGTTTTCTCTGACTGATAAAACAGAAAAGAGGAAAAACTAGGTGATAGGAGATGTACTAATGCTTGACATGGTTTTGTGATTTTAAAAAAATTCATTATATTTTTTTCCATCACATTTTGACTTTTATTTTTATAGGAATTTTTTTTCCTTATTTTGAGTTGACCAGCTCACAAATCTTAAAAAATGCTCTATCTTCAGTTTTCAAGTTCATAATTTAAAGTGATGCACCTTATTAAAGGATATAGTGCACAATTTGAATTAATGACCATTCCTTAATTATTCAACTTTATGCCTAATGTACTGCCCTTTTAAGTAGTCAGTTTCTATAATTAAATACTGTAATTTGAAGTAAACAGCTTACAATTTTGACTCAGTTCCTTCATTTAATGACTCAATTTATATGGTTTCTAATTTAAATACTATTCTTCATTGATAAGTCAATTTATAATTATATTTATGTTATATTTATATTATATTATATGTACTTTTCCCTTTGGAAAAAAATGTTGACCAATTTCCTTTAAAAATGCATGGGGTTTTGTTGTCCTCTTCTTCTGTGCCTGTAAAATAGCATTCCTTTTCAAAATATGACTATTTTCTTATATTTTAAAATATATTTTTAAAAGCAGGTTTTAGAATTCCTGTGATTGTTGACTATAAATTTCAACTGTACTTTCATGTACATGAATGTGCTGCTGGGAAGTGATTGTCCCTTGTCACCACGTGTGCCCTTTGATTGTTACTACTGAAAGTATAAATTCATGTGCTGAAGATTTTTTTTTGGTGACTACTCCGCCACTCCTCTACTTGATCAGTTGACTCTACTCTGCCAGCCATGGGGAATGTCATTGTCTTTTAGCCACTTGAGTTTCATTATAACTTGATGTTTCTTCAAAGATAATCTACATTCATTGTCTCAAATTCCTTTCAATACCGGATATATAAGAATTTTCTATTTATTTTCCCTTTTGCTCCTGTTGAGATGGACATGTATTTTAATGACTGTGACCCAGATCATTTTGGCTATGCCAATCTGTCTCTTCTCCACAAGTGATCATCATTGACAGTCTAGAGTCCCTGTAAGTAAAACGAGTAATGACACTCCATTCTTTCCTATGGAAAGCGAATTCAGCCAATTAAAGCCGTTTACTAAATCACGTGACAACCCACAAAATGGATGCTCTCAGTATTTACAGGTATCCACGAACGTCGTAAAGAATGAATTTTTATGATCTTAAAACGGTAAAAACTGTGATATTAAAAATATCAGATTTCTCACATCATTTATCACATTACAAGTTCTTATTTTTAGTTGAATTGAATTTTTAAAATAAATTTGTAATAAAATATTTAAGAAGCCGGCTTGATGGCCAAGAGCGTTAAGGCGCGGGTTCGAATCCAGCCGAGGGCAAGGATGTTTTTGTTTTTCCCTTTTCATTATCATCCTTTCATCATTTTCATCCATACTCTGGAACTAACAATTCCAGTTTCAAATTTAATCAGGTATATACAGATTCTTCCCCTTCAAATTTCAATTAACACAGTTTTAAATTACGTGCTCTCTAGACAGCCCAAATCGAATAAGAAGAAAATATTTAACAGAAGTGCAAATTTAACAATTTATAATAGCTATTGCTTTCAGAAATTAAATAAATACAGCCTAAGCATTTGTATGGAATTATTGATTATGTAACTGAGCAAAGTGATGTTCAAAAAAGAGCAGTTTTTCTCATGGAATTTTTCGGAGGAAATCCATCTCACACTTAAATAAATTATTTTTTAACAATTTTCATTTGGTAATGAATTTCCATACATCTTTAGAAACAAAAGTACTTTCCCTCGTAATTACAAAAATTCAATCAAACTTGCAGTTTTTCCCATAGGATAACATTATACATGGCTGCCATATACACCCAAAATGGCGGCGTGTCATTACTCGTTTTACTTACAGGAACTCTATGACAGTCTATCCTAAGATGCCACATTTCAATTTTATTCTGATGTGTGCCATTTGATCCGCAATGGGGCAAGGATTATTTCTAATTTGGATTTTTTAACCTGTCAAAAAACTTTTAATTTCTAAGTTTTCATATTTCTTCTGATCTTTTTGGCTTTCTGTGATTCTAAATTCCTTTCCTTTTAATGTTTTGGGGAGGTTTTAGTTTACCGATTCTTGTCCCATTTTTTTTTTAAATTAACTGATGATTTGGTCTGGCTTTTGTAGTAGAGGGTGAATAGTCCCAATTTCCTTTTAATTTGTTTCTCTTTAAATTTGCCTTAGAACAATTTAATATTCATTAAATGTTTTTTATTAAAATAAGCAAATTAGAAAGCCAATTATTTTTGAATGATCGTGTAAACAGCTCAATATTGTTAATATAACTATATTTTCAGCATTTCATTTAAGTCTTTTGAAAGACTAGCCTGAACTTTATTATTATGAGTTCATATTTGGATTTCCTTGTGTTGGCCGCACATCCTATTCACTTTTTATTTCTAACATTATATTGTTAGTTTCAATTTTTCTGTCTGTCCTGGCAAACAATTTTTAGTTACCTCAGAGAATTAGGAGAATTACATTAGAGAATTGTTTCCACTCAAAACACTATATTTTAGTGTCATAATTTTGCTTGCTAATGAATTTCACATCATTCAGGATTAATTGTTTTTTCTTGTCTTGCATCAATTTAAACTTTAATTCCATTGGAATTTAATGATCTACGGATTTAATGAATTATTCCTTTTTTCTCTTGAGTTCACTTATGTCTACTTACAAGAATGTTTGTTCTTAACTTAACTTCCTTTTTATTTCTCATGTAATTAAAAAATCAATTATTTTTGACTTATAAAAGATTTAAGATTTATCTTGGATTTTTCAAAATAATAAAAGGGATTAAAATATATATAATAATTGAAAAATGTATGATTTAAAATAAAAATATCTTATTTTCTTGTCTTAGCATTATCTTAGCATACAACCAACCAGTTCTTTTATTAGAAATTTAAAAGATTTTTCCCTCAAGTTAAATTTATTTTAAAAAATAAAAACACAATGCAATGTAATTTTAAACAAAGTTTAAAATATTGAAGTCCACTATACTGATTACAAGCCAATTTTTAATGTTTCTCTTAGTTTTAATTTTAATTCACTAATGTTGTGAGATTGCTATTTAGAAGTTAAATTTAACTTTTTGACTTAGACCAATTTGTGTCGAACTATTTCAATTCAAATAATAAAATGTCACAATTCAGACGTGACAGTTTCATCAAGTTAGATCACAAACTGCACCGTTAATGGAGAATTCTTTTCTCTGCCGTTTAGCATTTCTCTGTTGATTTGCAAAGTTCTTCCTGTATTCTTCTTAATCTTCTTCACCTCTGAGTATCTTATGTTGAAACCCTATCAACTTTCTTCTTTGGCTTTACTTCTACTGCCTCTAAGACTTCAATTTTCTTCTCCAGCAGTATTTTTGGCTGTTTACCTGATGATGCTATACTTGTAGCTACTTGTAGCTACTTGAAATTTGAATTGATCATTGGTAGAAAGCATATCATAACTCTGTACAGAACTGTACTGTCATTCGCTTAAGACACTTGATGGGTCTGAATGATTACATACAATGATGTGACTGGCAGAAATCAATTAAACACCTGACTGACTCTTACATCCAGAGCCTAATAAGGAAATTTATTCCTTTTAAGCCAGGGGCTCTTTAAGCAGAGAAAATTTCTTGAAATATATTGGGAAACTTCGGGAAAATAAAAGACTCCTATAAGGAAAAAGCTTTTATCTGGAGCATTTAAATTTGGAGTCTGTTGCATACAGAGAACACATGTAAAAAAATTTTTAATGCTTAATCATATCTTCGATTCATTTAAAATGTAATAAGAACTAATTTTTTATTACTCAGTACGAAAATCTAGATGGGAAACTTGAGAGATAGTGTCACGTGGCAGTGGAAATGAGGTAGAAAAAACAGAAGAAAGGGACCAATAATTGTAATAAATAAACTAAATTTTATTCCAAGAAAATTTATAGCAATAATACACTTCAATCCGAAGGTAAGAACAGAGAAATATTCAAACACTAAATAAGTCAAATCGTTGACTCCTAGAAGATCGAGTAATACTTGCTATTTCTCTCAATTCGTTGTACACGCACACACACACACACACACACACACACACAGACACACATACACATGCACATACACATACACACTAATTTGTAATGGACGTATTATCTTGGTTTTGGCAGTCACAAGATATCCGAAGCACCTGATGTGTTGCATACTAATTTTAGATGGAACCAACATACACTAATTTGCAAAGAACGTATTATCTTGGTTTAGACAGCACAAGCTATACGAAGCACTTTAATCACTGCAAATTGATTTTAAATGGAACACACATAAAAGATACGGATAAAGAATTGGACAGGCACTGTTGAAACACTGAACACCACATCACTAATATCAGAAAACGCACTGTGGCTTGATAAGTGTAGATTCGAAACTAAATAGCTGAACGACGCACAAGTTTTATATTCACAATGAAAGCACTACATACGAAGACACTGAAGCGAGCACAGAGCACTATTGTAAATCGCCGAAAATAACGTATTGAATTTCCAGAATAATACTAAGACATGAATTGAACGCACCACTCTTTAGTAGAGAAATTTAGAATACGTGCTTAACCTTTTTATAGTAGCACAGGAGAACACAGGTAATTCGCATTAACGTAACTAGTCGTTTATGAGCATTCATACACACTAGCTTGAGGTTTACGTAACTGCTTCGACTGAACAGGCTTGACATAACCAGGAACTTCTTACTTCTTATGAGCTGTAGTGCTTCTGGCTAAATATACGTTATAGAATAATGGTTTAAGTAGAACTATAAACAAAATTAGTCCGACGTGACTTACAGCCACTATTGCACCTCAACTATTATATTGCTCTCATGTGAAATGGCTTGAAGAGCTACCACAAATATTTGGAGTACATGAGATGTTATTTAGTGAATCGTAGCAGTACAAGCAAGAATGACGGTCCGTAATTTAACTTTGCATTATACAGGTAAGAGTTTTGATCGTTTACAGGGAAAATTCCATAGATATGGTAGACAGGATGAATAATGTCATTAAGAATGGAGTCCCTCAATGCATCCTAAATCAAAATGGAGGAACCCTCGGAAGCCGAACGGGAAGATGCCATGATACTCGGCAGTCGTGAGAGAAATTCCTTCTGTCAACGTTCGGTGAATGCTGCCTTCATTTTTATCAATCTTAAAGAAGATTAAATGTTCGTAGTGAAACGATACATTTTTGTAAGCAGGAACTGAGAATCCTTCATAGCCAATTTCCCTTCCTGGCTGAGGCTCCTTCAAAATATTCAAGTCGCTATCGTTTAACAAATTTCCATTAGCAAACTCAGGACACGTTTCAAAATTTTCGGAGCACTTTTTTTCCTTCCTTCTTTGGAAGCAGGCTCGAATTAATCCCCTTCACTTCCTTTACGTTTTTTTGATTTCCGTGTTAGACTATTCTCATTTTTTTTGCTGGGTTGAACTCTCTTCTCATCCTCTCGTCGGAGATCTTCACTCTTTTCTCGAGAGCCTGAGCGTTCGTGTTTGACGTCTCGGCCGTTTCAGGCGGATAGACGTATCTTGTTTTATATCGTCTGGAAACGAACCGTGACATACTGGGAGGTGGATTTTGTGTAAATATGATTACACTCAAATCTATATTAATGGACACCTTTTTATTGCAAACTCTCCTAATATATGTACAAATTCTAATTCCCCAGGCAAGATCCATATGTTTATTTAGATCCATTACCACTGAATTACACACTCCCATTCCTGAATGTGGACATAAGAATCTTGCTTTAATGGACACATTGGATACACGGGGAAAGTGTAGTCTACTTTCCTTGTAGTGGAACGGGGTTAATGAATTTTTTGGCAATGGAATAAACGATGATGGTGTTTTTGATTTAGCTTGCCAATTAGAAATGCATTTTCAAACTGTTATTGTGTCTAATAAAACCTAGCAAACATCAATAACGGATTTCTACTCAAAAATAAAATAATAAGACAAAGTTTTTGTTTACAATATTCAGAGTAGCACTATTTTTTGTTATTGGCTTCTTTTGTTTAAGTATTGTTATACTATTGTTTAAGTAATAAATTTCAAAATGTGTCCCAGAATTTTTGTGCAACCTCCAGATAAAGGACAGATCCACCATGTGGACAACAAATTGCGTCCCATAAATGTCCATTAACTGTGTAGTAAAAATGTTTGCACATTTATGCATTACGAGCAACGTAAATATCTTCAGCATTGTCAAATCCCCGTCGGAAGAAAAATTTTAAAAAACATTTTTCCGAGGATTTGACAAGAGAAAGAGAAGATCAGAAAAAGCCCCCCCCCCCCCCGCTCGTAGTAGACGGACCCCGTCAAGAGAAGAAATTCTGAAGCCTCAGGATTGGAGAAAGATGGAGAAGTCTGAGCCTCGGGATTGGAGGATGAAGTGCGCAGTCTTGGCACAGAATCCTCCAAGCCCGAATAAAAGGCGAAGAAAAAGGCAAGAGCGACAGAGGGTGGTTAATTCTCTGACCGTTAGGAACTTGTGCAGCCAGCCGAACCAGATGAGATAGCCAGATAGGATTTTGAAGAATGTCACGAATCCCAGAAGCACGGAAGACAAACAGCAAGTAGCCCTTGTAGTAGTAATTATATCAACTATAATTCTTGCTGTATTGAAAATAGTCGCTGTGCAGAACCAGGACCATAAGACAGAAAGAGGCTGCTGCTGCCGTCGTCTCAGCCCCTTGCCCTGCAGCGAACCCCGACGGAGGCCGTTAAGAAGATTAGCCGTCTCCATGAAAGGAAGAGTCAATCAGGACATTCGACGAGCATACGCCAGTCTAGGCGTCCCAGAGACCTCATCGCCCGTGAAGCGGAACTCGTGCTCGGACGGCAGACGCCACGTTCGACAGAATCGAAAAAGGCAGCATCAAGGGAAGCGTATTTTGTCGACCAATCTCCAACATCATAAGATTGATAATCATTGTGCTATGTTAATGAACTTACGTGAAATTGTTGCAGGTGGCAATAGACTAAGTAATCCGACGGGCGTGAGCATTGAGGAGCTTCAGCACGACCATACAACCGACCCGGACGCTTGCAGCTTGGATTCCACACCAGCATTAAACTCGGAGGTTAAGGGCGTAGCCACGACCCCCTACCGAACCAGAGACGAGACCGACCCGCTCTCGGCATCAGAGGACCACGTACAAGAAGGCGCTATTTCGGATAGCGCGCCTCAACGAACGATAGCATGACAGCAAGGACAGGAGTCTTTGTGTTGCACTCACCCTCACTTTTTCCCGAGGAGAAGTGGATACAGCGAGGCAGCGTTTTTGCCAACTATTCCAGCCGGCTTTCTCACGGGGCGCCCTGCAGATTGTCTGCGCTCGGACAGCAACGCCACGTTGTCTGGTACTGTGCCGTATTAAGATATATGCTAGGATATTCTATTGGGATTTAAGCAGGTTAAGAATCATTGACTCTTACTAATCTCATGTTCTATTCCCTACAGTACAATCTCCTCGGTCGACAAACCTAAATAGGTCGCCGCTCTCGGATGTTGCGGTGCCTAACTCAGCCCAGGCGTTCTACCTCTCGAAAAATCCCGACGATTTGGAACCAGCAATTAGCAAGGCAACCAGAGACACGGAGAGAATGTTAGTCGGAACCACTCGGTGCAATGCTTTGACGGTATCCACTGATATTCGGGTCTCCTCATCATATGAAGACGATCTGGACTGATAAATTATTGTTTAAAGTTTTCACTATATACTAGCTAGCTCTGCTAGTCTTTGTATTTAATTCTACTCAGATATTAAATCGTTTAGCTTATTACCTCCTTGCTTCCACTCTGTTCGTTCAGTTAAAATACACGACAAGCATAAAACTTTTTCACACAGCATCCTTCACTTCTTCGTGACTGCCAAAATGCTGATCTCTAAAGAACTCTTTCAACTGGCGAAAGCGATGAAAATAGTTTGGAGCGAGATCAGGAGAATAGATTATTTGTTGCTCTTGAAGTTTACAGATAGTTCATTATGCTGTGAGAGGTCGGGCATTGACCTGTTGAAAAACACATCTTTCATGATGAAACCAAGGCGCTTCTTCTTTAATGCATTCATTGTGTACATTGTGCTGCTCGTTTGTGCCTATGGTACACCAGATTGAAAGCTGGTCACGAGCATCGATGTAGCACGTGATATGTTCCTATGGCCCACTTGTCACGCGTACCAATGTGATGGATGTCCATTATGCAAATCACCCTACCTAGGGACATATTGAAACTCCACTGCTCAAGAGCATTAACATTCACCAGTCAGTCAATCTGCATCACTGTAGATCTAAATTGAATTGATCCTGTATATTTCCCTTTTGTGCTGTGTTCCGCAATAACCCTTTTTGACATGACTTTTAGGTTCTCCTTTGATGAGCAATTTCTGCCTAATGACCACCCTTCCAAATAACTGCCGTCTACATTACAACTAAGATGCACGTATGTCACGTGGAAAAATTGATTAGTGAGTGGAAGCATGATAAATGACCGACGAACCAGGGCTATATACATTCTGGATTAATTTATTTAAGAAAAAAATGAACTTAATCAATTTTACCCACTAACACGTGGGCAACATAAAACTTATTCTTTAAGTAACAGAAAAATAAAAAGAAACAATACGAAAGTCTAATTAAGAAAACAATTACGTTTTATAAAATTTAATTCGTTACGGTCGAAGCCCTATTCACAGCATGAGATCTGATTAGCTAAATACAATATAACTTTATATTGTTTAACTAAAATGATATCACTACATTCATTAAAGTTCCTGGGCATAGACAGCATACAATAACAGTTTTAAATGAACCTTATATGCTTGCAAAAACTTGTACTTAGCCAAAACCGCACAGGAGAGCGGCGATGCTTATTGCGTTTAAGGATTCCTGGAAGAGGCCTATCTACAAAGATACAATAGCTGTACCTCAATTAGAAGCGCTTGGCATAGGGCTAGCAGTGATTAATTTTATAGAGCTTTTACGCTAAAAGAAGCCATTAATCAGAGAAGAGTGTTACTAATGTGGGCTTACATAGTACTCGGGATAATAAAATTGCCGAATGGGAAGAGATGGATGTCAAGGCCACCAATTACATTTATAGCATCATAACGAATAAGCAATTGGAGTATGTAAGCGACCTCAACTCAGGCTTTAAGATCATGTGTAAATTTGACGAAATGTATTTAAAACAGTCCACCACACTGCAAATTGTATGTAGAAGTAACCTCGATAGCATAAATTTGAAAAATTATTCTGATATAAATCTATTCTTTGACTACTTTGAAAAGGCCAAAAATAAGCTGAAAGAAGCTAGATCTATCAGAGGCTATATGATATAAATCTATTCTTTAACTACATGTTGAAAGCTTTGCCACAAACTTACAGCCACATCGGAGATTTAATTGATGTTACTGGGAAAAGATAGAACTGGGATTATTTGAAAAGTAAAGTTAAAATGAAATCCTTGGATGAAAAATCCGTAAAGGAAACTGATGAGTCAAAGTCTAACACTTTTAAGGTAGAAGCCAGTGCATCATATTACAGTAATAAAGTTTGTTTTAATTGTGAAAAGCCTTGACATTTAATGAAAAATTGTCTATTGGCAAGTGGAAGTCATTGTTATCGTGGTCGTGGAAATATTAGCAGAACAAATCGTCATGGTAATTATTTTGGCAGACGAGGAAATTTTCGTGGATACAAAGGAAATAATCGAATCCAACTAGCTGATGAACAGTGAGCAAAGAATTTTTATACTACAATGTTGAATAATATATCAACCATGAGTGACAGTCATGCTTCAAACAATGGTCAAATAAATTGGCAAATGATACTTGATATGTCCAAATCATACGAGGGGCGATTGATAAATAAGGTCTCCATGGCTGTAACTTTTTATTTTTTAATCGATTTTCAAAATTCTTTTTATATCTTATACTCACATTTGCTCTCTATGTAATGAACTATTCACTTACCTCGCTATCAGAACCAACTCATGTCCCGTAAGGGGCTTTTTCTTCTTTGGGAAGTGGTGAAAGTCGCAATGTGCAAAGTCTTTCATTTTTGAATTGCAATTTTTCATCATTGAACTGTAGGCGCTGCAACGTCTCTGGTGTGTGGTGATTCCTGTGCAAGCGGACGTTATCGTACTCCAGAAGAGGGTCCAAAGCTGGTGTCGACAACAACTCCGGAATTCCTCTCCGACGGGTTCACCCAACTAGTCACTCGTTGGCGCAATGCGTCAAAAAGTGAATAGTGCATTGCATAGAGGACAAATGTGAGTAACACTCTGCACTGACCAACAATATATATCTCATGACAAACAATGACAGGAAAAATTTGTGCAATATAGAATTCAATGCATAGAATTCCTGTTTTTCAGGCTTTTCATAGAAAAGAGAATTCTTAGTACTTAACAATTTCTTGAAAATCCTTAAAAACGATCAGTAACTGGAGATAATGAGTTAGCAGACTATTGAGATTATTTATTTCAATGTGTTTATCTTCAAGAAGAAGTGTATTTGTGTCACATTATCTTTGAATAAATTAAGTTTCTAAAATTTGGTCCCTTACTTCTGTATTTCTTAGCTTCATTTCCATTGCCACGTGACAGAAGTAAGGGATGCAGTTATGGTTGCACTAGCAAGTGACGATTTGCACTCTGGCCCAGTAACAATTAATCATACTCCAACGAGGGAGCGAGCGCTTGCGCTCGATTTCTTCTGGTCAGCGGATTCCAGTGTACCTTATATTAAAGGTACATTGCAAAGCCTTTGCTAGGAGAAGTGAAGGATACAGTTACGTCAAGCACCATATAAGAGTTAACCAGGTAAGTTCTTGAGAATTCTATTTGTGATGGAATCGATACCTGCTGCTTTCCTGCTTTTAAGATGCTTGATGACATCGGAGATTTCGTGAACACCAATAGTGTCCTCACAGGTAGAAATACGATGAGTGAGCTCGTGTGCGATGCATCCATCGTTGACAAGACGAATATTTGGGAAATTATCCGGGTTGTCCTCACCAGGAGTGGTAAATTGTTTAACCAGGGATTCGGCGATCAGTTGAGTTTTATCTTGATCACCCGTGACAGCATTGCCATTTGCGGTAAGCAGCGGCGGTAAGTTGATGGGTCTGTTTCCTTTTAGAGCTCTTACAGTACCCCAGAGCGAGTTGTCCTGGACTGACAGGGACTTTAGCTTTTCGCTCCATCTTTGATTACGTAAAGATTTAACCTCCTCCTGGACCTTGCGAGCTAGCCTGTTGTATTTCGTCTTGAAGAAGGGACGCCTGATGTAAGTAGGGAGGTCGAGATGTTCAGGACGCTTTCGATCAGTAGTGAAAGTACTGGAAGCTGTAGTATCATTGATAACACGAGTAATAGAACTGATATTTGCATTAATATCCTCGTTGTCAATAACCTCCTTATATGGAATGCTGTTTTCTCTAAGGATATCCCTGAAGAGTTTCCAGTCTTGTTTGGAGCGAAGCCCAATCTTAACATCGATGTTCAAGCCCTCAAAGATAAGCATCACTGGACGGTGGTCAGAGGATAAGTCGTCGACTGTGAAAATGTTATAGGGCTTAAAGAATCCTTTAAGAACTACAACGTCCAGCACGTCGCTGACAGGAGAATGGTCGCAGTAGTACGTGTCATCAAGGGGTCCAGCAACAAAGGTGTCAATCTCGTTTAGAGTATATCCATAGAGGATATTGCCATTTTGGTTGGAGAATTTGGAATTCCATGCAGGGTGCTTAGCATTAAAGTCTCCCGCCATAACCACTAGAACAGGCCCAGAGAGCAGCTCATCAAGCTCGCACGGTCCAATCTTGTGCCTAGGAGAATTATACAGAGAGGTGAATTTAATTTCAACTGCGTCGGCGTCATTTATTATCACAGAAACAGCTTCCATTTCTACATAATTTGGAGTGACAGTCTCACGATGATCAATGCCATCTTTGACAATGATAGCTGCTCCACCAAATGCTTGACTGGCGTTGTTACCCAGAGGTCGATCCTTTTGATAAACATGATAACCCGGCAAGTTAAAAGCTTGAGTTGATTTCAGGTGCGTCTCACACACGAAAGCTATGTCAATATTCCAATTTATGATGAAATTGTAATATTTGATGCGCTTCCGATAGATTCCCCTGGCGTTCCATATATTGCAACGAAGCTTTTCGTGGGTAATTGTTCTGTAATGGTGTCTGTCCATGGTCAGTTCTTGATTTCGTGGGACGCAACCTGTGGCAGTACGTTGCCACTTTCCTTACAGAGGTTAAGAAGGTTACCCAGACTCCTATAAATGCTATGCAATTGGATTGGATCGACCGCATCTGGATGAGAAGAGCTGGATGCGCCTGAAGCATAGGTTCTGCCATCAACTACTTTAGTGCTTATGATCCTTTTGACTTGGGGATATTTCGGACACTTGGTGTAACTTGGAATATGCTGACCATCACAACAAATACATTTAGGGGGGTCTTTACCCTTTACATTTGTACAGTCCCTCGACTGATGGTCACCTGCGCACTTGTTACATCTAGGCGATTCGGTGCAACCTTGGGAGATGTGGCCAAAACGTAAACAGTTGTAACATTGTAAGGGCCTTTTGTTGCCTCTAAACAATTCAACAATTACAGCAAGGGGACCAACACGCTTTAAACTCAAAAATGACTTATTGTGCTCAGTGTTTTGGAGTAGAACTAACACTAGTGGCATTTCAACGGTACCGTTAGCTTTTTTCAGCCTGATTGCCTTTTCAGGGTAATAATTTGCCTTCCTGAGATCTTCACAAAAGTCTTCCAGGTCATACGTTGTGTCAACATTTCGGACAACGTATTTCAGCAGCTTTTCTGATCTGAGCTGATAATGCTGGATTTTTAGCACATCGTTACTCTTTACTCCAGATACTAGAATTTTGTGCATATCCTCATCAAGACACTTAATTTTAATGGTGTCCTTACGACCAGTGTGGCAGATGATTTTATCAAAAGACACATGTTTTGTGATTTCCTCTAGAATTTCCTTGATTGGTTTTCCGTGATGACGAATAATAATCGGAGGAATGTAAATTACTCCCTTTACATGGGTGACATTGCTTTCGGAATAACCACGCTTAGCTTTGTTACCTCGTAGGGCTACAGAGACACCATTTTTTATATCGACAGTGGACTGAATGTTGTCTATTCTAACACCACCTTTGTTTCTTTTATTCTGCGCAATACGCCAGTTACGCAATATCACTTTCAGCAGAATCATTTTCGTGCCTTCTTTTGACGCTAGTTCGTAGTGAGGAGTTTCCTTCGTTGACTTCTTCCAGGCAGGTAGAAACATTTTCATTATTATGTATTGGATCACGATTTACCTCTATCATGGGCGAATCCGAAGTAACGGGAGAGCCCATAAATTCCTTGATAATATTGCCAAGGTCAGCGAAGCCATTGGCAGTCTCTAAACTAGCACTCTGAATATCACTTTTTAAGCTATCAATTTTACTACCAAGTTCCTTAGACAGCGCTTCCACCCTTGATTCTAACTCTAGATATTTCTTGTTCAGTTCAGTACGTAATGCCTCAAGTTGTCCGTTACTAATAATGTCAAATGCCAGAAATCTCGGATCCTTACACGCATCTTTGTAGGCCAGTTCACAAGGTAACACTTTACCATCAGCATACTTAACAGTGCATGAAGGAGATGTCATCATGAAGCAGGTGTGGTGCTGGGTTTTGCCGTTCTTAGAAGGACGCACCTACTCAAAACGCACCTTTTTAGTCCTCTTGGAAAATCCACCGATGCACTGAAAGTCGTCCAGACTGCAATAGGTACGTCGTCGTCCATCGAGTGGTAGAATCGTCGTGCAGTAGCAGCAGAATATCTCTGGTCTGTTGAATGATATGATATGCCTGATAAAAAAAGTCGACAATCGACAATCGAACAGTGAAGTGTACATTCGTTAGGATGGGACGAAAGCAGCGCTTTCACAAAGCTCATCTAACCAGAATTAACTCCAAAGGAAATACACTGAGGTAGTCAAGAAGCCTAACCAACCCAAGCGGTCTTCCATATTATACAAAAAAGAAAATAAGATTGACGATTGTCAGAAACAAAAAACAAACGAAATAAAAAAAATACAAGGAGAAATAAGATTATCACATCTTCCAGTAGTCTGGGAAAGAGACGTTGCTAATATCTTCGAAATTGATGTCAAGAACGTGCCTCGGTTTACGATACTTCGTATGCCAGTTCATATTCATTGAGTTCTCCAGTATCCCTTTCACAAGCTTATTGTCGTGAGTCTTCATCTTCTGTATCATAATCAAAAGGAGATCCTGTATAAACTTACCGATATGGGCCATGTTTAAATAGAGGTGGATGGATTGGTTTTTCACCGTCCTTCTGTCCAGCTGGGCAATGGTCCTCAGGGTAACATTCTGGAATGACTGTAGTTCACTCCATCTGCTTTTACAGATAGTCGCCCACGCAGGCATGCCATAGAGGAGTATGGTCAGGATAATCGATTTGTACAGAAGTAGCTTGTTGTCAATGCTGAGGGCACTGTTGCGACCCATAAGAGCTATGATAATGTACTTAGCCCTCTTCGCTTTGTTCAGAGCATAGGAAATATGCTGGTTCCATGAGAGTCTTGAGTCAATTATAACTCCCAGGTACTTGTAGTTGTCCACCCAGTCCAGTTTCTTATTAAACAGAACAAGAGAATCTGGGGGATGCTTGAGCTTCCTATTGAGGTACAAAGCCTTGCACTTTCCGACGTTAAGGTTCAACTTCCAGCAGTTAAACCAGTCTTCGAACTGCTTCAAGGCGCACTTCAGCCGAGTGATAACGTGAGCCGGCTGGTGTGCCCATGTCATAATGGCAGTGTCATCCGCATAAAAATACACATTACAATTATAGGGTTTTGGGAAATCATGTACAAAGTAATTAAATAGCATAGGCCCGAGGACAGAACCCTGAGGGACACCGGCCTTTACAACACTGGTGTGGAAAGATTTTCTCCAACTTTGGCTTGATAGGATCTGCCGTCAAGAAAGGATTTCACCATCAAGATCAAATCGGCAGGGAACCCGTCTCTGATCATTTTGTAGACAAGGCCCTCATGCCACACTTGGTCAAAAGCTTTACTGACATCTAGAAATACCACCCCACAGTACCTGGATAGGTTCAGGGGGGTGCTCAGGTCTTCAACGAGCCTCCATATCTGCATCGGACAAGAGTGGGCAGCACGAAAGCCAAACTGCTCTTCCCGTAAAAGGTCATTTGCTAGACAGTGATCTTGGAATCTGACAAGGATCGTTCTCTCCAACACCTTGGACATCGAGGGTAGCAAGCTAATAGGTCGGTAGCTCGCGGGAATTGCAGGATTTTGTCCCTGCTTTGGGATACTCAACACAATAGATTTCTTCCAAGACACAGGGAAGTAAGAAAATTTCCAGCAGTCGCTAATGATATTGGTGAGAAATTCAATAAAGTTCTTTGGGAAATTCATAAGGGCGTTATTACTCACCTTGTCTTTTCCTGGAGCCTTCTTCTTTTTCAGTTTATTTATGATGTTGGCGATCTCACCAGCCTCGATGTTGTACTTCGTAAAATGCTTCGGGACTTCATCAAAGTTGTAAATACCTTCTTCCACACGCCGAGACATGATTTGGCTCTCGGGCTTATCGTTGGTAGGAGTAACAAACTGTAGTTCCAATGAATCTGCAATGACTTGGGCCTTGTCCTGATCAGTTTGCACATAGTTACCTTGTGGTGTACGGAGTGGAGGAAGCATAACATTCTTCTTCTTCTGTAAAGCTCTAACCATACTCCAAATGGAATTGTCGCGAGCCGACAAGCTTTTGAGTTTTTCATTCCATCTAGCGTCGCGAAGCTCTTTTATCTCCTCTTGAACTCTTCGCACTAACCTGTTGTACTTGGTTTTGAGCCAAGGTTCACGATAGCGTTGCCAAAGTCTACGGGTCCTGTTTCTTTCAGCAATTAGGCGTTGGATTCCAGGAGAGAGTTGGATTCGATGAGAAGGTTTTTTCTCTGATGGATACTTACTGACTTCTATGGCACTGTTAATAGATCTGGTGATGTCATCAACAAGTTGATCGATGTCCTCTGTACAGTAAGCAACGTCGGGATGGTAGCCATAGTCCTTAAGAATATCTTTGTAGAGCCTCCAGTCTTGATGATGTACGAGCTCCTCTCGGAAATTTATGTCAACATTGTCAAAGTACAACGCCACAGGCTTGTGGTCAGAAGAAAGGTCATCAATCGTGAAGATATTGTACGGTTTGAAGAAACCCTTCAAGAGCGAGATGTCCAAAACGTCACTACTAGGGGAGTGGTCGCAGTAGTAGGTGTCCTCTACAGGTCCAGCAGCGATGATATCATCTCTACCTTGTATGTACCTATAGAGAATCATGCCGTTGTAATTCTGCGTTCTGGAGTTCCAGCTTGGATGCTTGGCATTTAGGTCACCAGCCAGGACGACTGGGGTGTCACCACTGAAGAGTTCATCAAGCTCGCAAATGTCAAGATAATGTTTAGGTGAATTGTAGAGCGCTACGAACTTCACTTCACCACAGGAGACGTCATTGATAATGATGGAGGCTGATTCCATACCTGCATAAGACTTGGATACTAATTCTTGGTGTTGAATTCCCCTCTTAATGATAATCGCAGCGCCCCCAGACGCACATCCTGCAGCATTTGAAGCCATTCGAGCCTTACGGTACACACAATAGCCAGGTAGCTTGAAGTCTTGGCTTGGTTTGAGATGAGTTTCACAGAGGAAAGCCACGTCAATTTCGTGATTTATCAGAAAGTTGTGAAACTCGATACGCTTTCGGGGAATGCCCCTAGCGTTCCATATCACGCACCGAAGTTCACCTTTGTTGATTACAGTATAACGTTGTGCAGCCATACTAAAATTAGTTGTTCGTAAGGAGCCCACTCAACTGTGGGTAACTTTTGCCTAGATTAGAAAACAGACTAAAGACACGTCCTAATTGCTTATACATACCTGGTAGGTCGTTGATGTTGAGGCCTTTATCTTCCGGCGTATACACAGCGGCAGCATAGGATTTGCCTGCTGTCACTTTAGAACTAGACATCCTTTGAACCTGGGGGTACTTGTCCTTTGATCTTGGGGCAATCTCTTGACTGGTGCCCCTCAGCACATTTATTACAACGAGGATCTTCCGTGCAGCCCATGGATACGTGTCCGAAGCGCAGGCAGTTGTAACACTGTAGTGGCTTCTTGTTCCCTCGAAAGGCCTCCACTGAAACTGCCAGCGGCCCAATACGTGTTACGTTTTTCAATGATTGGTTGTGTTCGGTGTTCGGGAGTAGAACCAAAACCATTGGCATATCAATGGATCCTTTGGCTTTCCTCAATCGAATAACTTTTTCCGGGAAGTAGTTGGTTCTTTTTAGGTCTTCTTGGAAGTCATCGAGGTCATACGTAACATCCACATTAAGAATTACGTATTTCAAGACCTTCTCCGACTTCAGTTGATGATGTTGAATTTTTAAAATATTATCAGATTTAATGCCAGAGACTAACCTGTTGTGTGTTGCTTCATCTTCACATTTAACCTTGGTGGTTTCAGCTCTGCCCGTATGAACGGCGATCTTTTCGACTGGAACATGCTTCTCGAGCTCAGTTAAAATCGTCTTAAACGGGACGCCATGAGTCCGCACGATAATTGGCGGTACATACCTCTTCGTGATCTTATGGTCTTTATTAGCCGAGCGACCTTGTACATTCTTCGGATTCCTCATTCTAGTCGCGCTGACGACTTCTTCATTTATACTGGAGACGGTCTTTAGGTTATCGATCCTCGTGCCTTTTCTGAATTTTTTATTAGTGACACCAATCCAGGGACTGTCGTCCACTTCTTCATCAGTTCCGTCAGAGTGACTTCTCTTACAGCCACCGTTTGTCGAACAGTCACTATTTTCTATTATATCCATAGACTCCATACTATTAGAAGAGGAAATAGTTTTTAAGACATTACTTACCTTGCTGCTATCAACTGGATTATCTTCCGTGGAGTTACTTGCCTTCGGAGTCCCGGAGCATTTCCCAAAGGCTTCCTTAAGTTCGCTTATCTTGTCAATAACATCTCTACGAGAGTCCTTAATTTCCTTATTGATACCTTCGAACTTCTCCTCAAAACTTTTGTGTAGGGATTCGACTTTTTCCTCCAGTGCACTATACTTAGCGTTTATTTCATCCCGGAGGGCTTCTAACATTTCCTTGAACACTAGGTCAAATGCAGCAAACCTAGCATCCAAGCAGGCATCCCGGTAGGCCTTTTCGCAGGACACAGTTTTACCATCCGCCACTAGCAAATGCTCTTTTGCCGACTTCAGCTTGGTTAATTTAGACGAAGCCATCATATATAAATGTATAGAACCAGGGGGGGGGGGAGTAACCTCGTAGCTAAGTGTGTGCTAAAGAAGCCGTCCTAAGAAGGACGCACCTAGCTCTAAGAAAAAAGAACAAGTCAGGTTTGCGAGAAAATTAATTCTACGCCAGGGACCCGCTCGTGAATGATTAGAATAATAATAGATGATATGAGAAAATGTCCTTAGTTAGGTTTGCGAGGAAATTAATCCCAACGCCAGGGACCCAGAAGGATAATGAGCGTCTTGATGTACTGGTTTACGGGAATATTAATTCCAACGCCAGGGACCAGCACATAAGACGTAACAGAAGGTGAATATCGCCCTGAAAAGGGCGCACCGTGAAATGAAAATAATGAAATGATACCTGAAAAGAGAGTAGAGTGATACCTTGAAGAGCTATTCCGTTTTGATCGTCCTGATCGTCCTCAGCCTAGGTTCCGTCCTCCTGATATATCGATGTCCCTGATATAATCAACCGATCGATGCCCCTGATATAATCAACCGATAAAAAAGTACTAAAGGACGCCTTCATATATAGTTGGCATAGGGAACAATAAGACGGTATTGGCTGAAAGAGCAGAAGAGGAATTTGAAGACGTGTTGGGATAGGCCAGGAAGGAGGACAAATAGGAGGCAATAAGAAGGCGACGAAAAATAATGCAATAGGAGAACATATACAAAATTAAAATTATAAAAAAGTTTAGGAATGATAGGGTGTCTAGCAAAATGGTTTCGTGAAATTCCCAGATTTTGCTCCAGATTTGCCAGGCATAAGTTCGATATTCTTAGCAATGCTGACACCCCTGTTGCTAAACACTTTAATTCCCCTGGTCACTCTTTACAGGCCATCAGCCTTTATATTCTTCGTAGTAACTTCCATAACAAAAAAGAAAAAAAGCAATTCGAGTCTTTTCTTATTTGGAAATTTAATTACCTCACCCCTAATGGCATTAACCTTAGCAAAGGCACCATTCCCTCATTACCTTCCCCATATTCCTCTTCAACCTCAGCTATTCCCTAATTTGTCGCAGGCTCTCTGGGCCTTTTTTCTTCTTCTTCTTTTTTTTTATTTTATCTTGTCTCAGTTTTAATGTTCTGTCATTTCTTTCTACCTCTATGTTCATTTTGTGTCCGTCCCTGTACTTTTATTTCATAGGCTCTCTGTACTCTTTTATTTTAGTGACCTTTTAATTATGTGATACTATTTTTCAGGGTGACTAACGACCGGGCTTTGTCAAAAAAAATTGTGTAACCAGAAACGGTCAGGGATTTTTTCAGGGATAATTTTTTTTCCCAGGGAATTTTACGAAACCGTTTTGCTAGACACCCTATCATTGCTAAACTTTTTTATAATTTTAATTTTGTATGTGTTATCCTATTGCATTATTTTTCGTCGCCCTCTTATTACCTCTTATTTGTCCTCCTTCCTGGCCTATCTCAACACGTCTTCAAATTCCTCTTCTGCTTTTTTAGCCAAAACCGTCGTACTGTTCCCTATACCAACTATATATAAAGGCGTCCTTTAGTACGTTTTCATAACTTCTGGATAACATTAAATGGAAATAATATATGCATGCTGTTGAAATTGACTTTACAAGGATTTTTCCACTACTCAGATAAATGGCATTCAGATCCAAGCGACTCCTTTTACTTTAAAATAATAAAACTCCGATTACTCTGTGTGATTTAACTAATTCACCATCAATTTCTAAATTTTTTTAAGTACCTATTTTTCTCGTTACTTGTTGAAGGCATTTTCGTTGAAGACCTATGCGCGACACTGCTCACTGTCTCACACTAAAGACTAAGACTGCAAATGGAACTGTAACTGGTTCCCACTTTCTCACATTCCATACCCTCTGCAGAGTTCAACCCTGATGCCCACATATGCCCCTTACCTACGTGGATGGATTGACGTGTTTCGGGCACATATGTAGCCAAAATGACGTATTTCGGGAGCAAGCATTGCCGAATTTTCATAATTATCACCGAAAATCACCCAAATGGCAATCATGTCTACCCCCTACCCCCTTTTTAGGCTAAACTTACTTATTATAATTTGCTTTAAAGGCTACGTTTTATACATATTTTTAATGTTTAATTATTTGGTACAAAAAATTATCTCTTTCAAGTCGCATGGCTATTTCTCACACCTGAACAAGTACCATAAACTTTTTTATTTCCGAAAATCGGATTGTGAGAGTTGTCCTCAGCCATTGGTATTACCAGCTTTTCTGCATTATGTACATGCACTTGCAGTAGTTTATTCAACATCTGGCATTGTTCAGTTCTGTAACCATGGAATCAATTAAAGGTGTTTTTCCAATGTTTAGGCTGTTTTGCTAGTTGTGAATAAGGCATATCATTATAAAATACATGGATAAAGTTCAGGTTTTTTTTTAATTCAATACCAATCTTCAGCACTTATGTTAATTTCATTTGCTAGTAATAGGAAGTTATAGTCTCCTCTCACCCGGCCGCCTCTGTTCAACATAATCTCTAGCATTATTATCTATTAGGTAGCGATTATATATGCATACAAATGACATTTCTTTCACAAGTATTTCTCCACTGCTCAGATAAATGGCGTCCATACCCACAGTGACTCCTAATATTTTAAAATAATGAACTACGCTTAGTTGCTTAGTTGGCTACTCTATGTGACTTAACTAATTCTCTATAATTTTCTAAAATTACTCAGATACCTAACTACTTTTATCGCTATTTGTTGAAAGGTATCTTTGTTGAGGACTTTTGCTCGATGCCGCTCACTGTCTCGCGCTAAACCACTTACTAAACACTCTAAATGTCTATCTAGCTGGTTCCCGCACACAAGCATTAATTTATCTTCTGCAGAGATCAACCCTCTTGCTAGCAGATGTCCCTAATCTGCATCATTTCTACCCCTACCCCTCTTTTCAGAACTTAATACACTTACTTCGTTATTGATAGTTTTATATTTTCCCTTCACTGTTTTTATTTTAACGTAGATTAGTTATTCATTATGGTTAACATTATCTTTACAATTTCTCAGGGTCATATTCATAAAGTGTATTATTATTATTATTATTATTATTATTATTATTATTATTATTATTATTATTGTTGTTGTTGTATTTGGATGTCGTGAAGTGTTTGGATAGCTTCAAATCAGCAAGAAAGCAATTTAAATTATCTATAAAAATTGATTACAAAAATTATTTCTATAAGATGGAGACTGATCTTATTAATGACTTGAAAAACTTTCGGTGGTTAACAAAGAAGCTCTTGGGTAAAAATACAATGTATGCTGCAAAATTTGAAAGTCTGGATAGCATTAGGTTATTAGAGGGACTTGAACGAAATTTTGATTAAGACACTATATTAAAGGTTGATTATGAAGGTCTGTCCGAATTTTTAAAAAAATTGACATGCCTTTTTCGTTAATGTCAATCACTGAATTAACTATAATCACTGCAGCTAATAAAACTAAGGCTTCCAGGCAGCATGATTCCAATGGTATTCCTGACTATATTTACAAGGGGTGTATTGATGTCCTTTCTAGTCCTTTTTGTAAACTGTTCAATCTTTCCTTAAATTCAGGTATTTTTCCAGCTGCTTGGAAGATTGTTAATTGCCATCTTACTCCCAAGACTACATCTCCGATCTTAGCCTCTGATTTTCAGCCAATAACTGTGTTATCGTTTCTACCTAAAGTGCTTGAAACTCTTGCTGCAAAGTCTTTGTCTGTTTTCATAGATCGATTTCTTCTACTAGAACAGCATAACTTTAGAAAGACTAGGTCTACAGTTTCTAATCTTGTAGATTTCATGTCATTTGTTGCTAAGAACATGGATGCAAAAGTCCAGATCGATGTAATCTATCTATCATTCTCCAAAGTATTCGATAACGTTAATATTAAAATAGTATTGGAAAAAGTTAAAATAATTGGATTTTTCTCTTTGTTATTAAATTGGTTCCATTCTCTCTTAATCGAAAGGTCATTTTCTATTGGAAAAGATCTTACCATTGGGAGAGGTCTCATTAACAGTGGTGTGCCACAGGGTTTTCCTCTAGGACCCGTTCTTTTAATGTTTTCATTGAGGATATTGCATATTATATTAATACCAAGTCTGTCAATTATCTTACGATTTAAAATTACGATGTATAAAAAATTGGTCCAGCTGTCAAGAGCTTCAACATGTAATTTACATGGTTAGCAGCTGGGCCTGTAAAAATGGTCTCACTCTTAATGCTAAAAAATCGTCCATAATGACTTTTTCATGCAATACAATAAACTTTGTTTTAACTATCATCTTGATTCTGCCCCCCCTGTTTTCTAGTATTCTAAGGTTTAGGTATCTTTTTCCAAACTTTCTTTCTTTTGCAACCCATATAAAATCTTTAATTAGAGAAGTGTGCAAAAGTATTGGTATATGTAGGAGGTTGTCGAATTTCTGTAAACACCCGCTTACCTTTATGAACCTTTTTAAATTTTTGATTCTATCAAAAATTATAATATGGCATCTGGATCTAGTATTCAGGCAATACAGGCTGATTATAAAGTCACTATACATTTTGGTGAAAACTCCGTTTTATTGCAGCAATTGCAGTATGCATCAACCAGATATCATACCAGGATACATTCCTAGTAAATTTCAAAGTGTCCCCCTTGCACATCCCGGCACAGCTCCCAGCGTCCACCGTGGCCCGGAAAACATTGCGCAACATTGCGGTATAATGTTATTCATCGCGGCTGTAATCCGTTGTTTCACTGTGCAATGGTGCGTACTCCTGACCTGGTACACCTTGGACTTGATAAAACCCCACGCAAAGAAATCCATGGGGGTCCAATCTGAGAACTGGAACCCACAGTCTTGGTGAGCCCTGGCCAATCCATCCGCCTGGGAATCCGTGATTCAGTTAGTCCTGAACGATGTTGGCCAAATGGGATAGTACTCCATCCTAAATCCTTCATCTCGCAATTGTGGCTCCAGGAATTGCTCCAACATGTTGAGGTACACAGTACCATTGATAATCCCCTCGGCAAACATGAAGGGCACATAGACCTTTGACTGTGTAACTCTCATACACACATTCACTTTAGGTGTGTTTGGGTGTGCAAATAAATGACATTCGTTAATGATTTAACCAAAATGTATAGTGACTTTATAATCACCCTTTACGCAAAATCTTATTCTGTTGCATAAAAAGTAAACTATTTTTATAATTTTTTAAAATTCAAATTTCCACATAATAAGCTGTTGGAAAATAATTCCTTCTTTTTCGATCTATCAATTATCATAGTTTTATCTACAAAACGTTCTCCCGAATTATTACAGGCAGCATTTATGTGCCCGACTTATGTTTCATCCTGTCGTACGCCAGTCCAGTTCCAAGAGACAAACTATGGTGCTGTTATCTTTAAGAAAGTGGAAAACTAACATATTGAATATTGATCCTTTTTACAAATTTGTTGTTAATTTCAATGAATTCTCCTGTAAACAAATGGAAATTATTCTTTCTGCTCTTTAGTTTTTAGTTAGTATTATTGACATTCTATCACATCTTCATTATTAACTTTATTATTGTTATTGTTTCATTTTATGAATAATTTTATTATCATTATTATTTCATTTGCATTTACTTATTCTTCTAACTAACCCTTTTTGGGCTTCTCACTTGTTGGGGGACAACATAGGGTTTGGACTCCACTTTATCTGGTAGTTTCCCCTCCCCTGTTGTTGTCACACTATTATTAAATTTTAATTATTAAATTATTATTTATATTATTAATAAACATGTACATAAATTTCGTATTAAGTTCTACTTTGAGTTTCAAATGGTTTACCATCCATCGTGACTGTTCAATATTTTACAAAATGGGATTTTTTCTTAACTGCAGTTTATTATAATTCTTAATTTCAGGTGGTAATAATTCTTTTTCTAAATTTTATTAGTCATTGAGAAAAGTTGAATATACTTGCTAGCATTTAATGTGTGTTACCTCACATAGGTGTCAATCCGAAATTGAGCTGCTAATGCTATTCCCTAGGCTTAAGACTTATATTAAAAAGTTTTAGAATAATTTATATGCCTTTTCTAAATGTTCATAGTATAAACGTTTTTAATCTGAAAAAAAAGAAAAAATGATGACTCATTCAGCGGATTGACACATTGATTAAGCACCCCCATTCTTGTTACAACATGTCACTTGTTTTTTATTCATATTTCCAATGGGTAGGTCATTTCTTGCTCTTATTATTGGCTCATTCAGAGTTTGACTGTTAATTTCGTATCTTACTGGTTAAGACGTGATAATGCATGTTAATTACATATTTTTTCCTAAATATTGGGTATTCTGCTCATTCAATCACTGATTCTCCTTTCGGTTATTTCACCTGTCTACGAAGTTTTCTCAGTTTCAACATTACTACCCAGCATCAACATTTGATCAGTAAGTATTTTTAAATTTTTTTCTCAATTTTATTCTCATTTTTTCTTTCATTTTTTAATTTTTATTTATATATTTCTCTCTCTCTCTCTCTCTCTCTCTCTCTCTCTCTCTCTCTCTCTCTCT
>JAHWFO010018102.1:34382-66773 GCA_023313115.1 Rhysida immarginata | reverse complement strand
ATGGCCTTCACAGTTGCTCATCACTGGTTGACACACGTCCTTGCTGAAACTTTCCTACCACTGTGCTACTGTACAGTATGGTAGGGCATTATTCCCAAGGGCTTCCACTAATTCTCTCGGAGAACGGCTATTTTGATGTAAGAGTGGTGCTCAACACGGGTTACTTCCATCTCGCACGACACTCACCAACTGACTGATTTCACAGCCCTCGCTGTGTTACTACCAGCTATCACAGAGCCATCTGTTGTTCTGCATACACACTATGCCTGCAGAACTTCCACATGACACATATACGTTTGTGATCCGTTCACATATCTACAGCAAAACAAATAGTTGCCATGACTTATGCCCCAACCCTCGTATATATATATATATATTATGTTTCAATGGTATCTGGCTACAAGAACCTCGTAATAATATATTTCTTGTAAAATGAATTAGAAATAATAAAAATTTTCTCATTATAATGAATAGTCAATCATTATTTGTATCATTCAATTTTTTTCTTATTGTTCATATATTTTATCATTATTTGCTTTTTTGTTCTTATTTTCTATTTTCATGATTTTGATGAAGCGCAATATAATTTTCATTATATATATGTTAATTTTATCTTCTGTTTCAAATACTTTTTCATTTTCAAATCATGTCTTCCCTATTGATCATAAATTTCTTATTTGTTACTGGTTATTCCATCGTTTTGGAAATAAGGGATCAATTGTCTTATTTTCCAACTTTTTTAATTGTTTGGAAAATTTAAATTATTTTAAATTTAATACCATTAGGGGAATATTATTACATTTCATTAATTTGATTTTAATTTTAATTGCAATCCCAACACACATACAAATTCCTAATATAAAACAAAAATTACAGAAAATGTTTTTTTACACAGTAAGCTTTATGTAATTTTTAATGTATTTAAGGAACTTTGGTTTGTCATTTATATTTTCTATATTGCGTTTTGAACTTTCCTTCCATTTTACCTTTTTTTGACGAACTTTTACAGTTTTTACAAATTGGTTTCATGCCGTTTTACAAGAATTTCATACATATCTAAATAGATTAAATACAATTTTATTAATCAATTTTATTAATCAAATTCAAACATCTAGTATTAATTTTTAAAAAAGGAAGAATATTTTTGTGACCTGCATTCGAACCAGGAACCACAAGTTAATACACAATAGATTTAATACTCGTTTAAGTGAATTTAATATGATTTTAAATGAATTTACCAGTGATATACTCCCTCAGTAGAGAAATATGGAAGAATGAGTTTTTATTATTACTGTATTTATTTTAGTCTAATAACGCAGGGTTTACCTATTAATCTTTATGCGTTTGTTTATGTTATGATTTTGTTTTCTGTAATTTAATTAAAATAATAAAAAAATACATTTTCTTTAAGTTTAGTAAAAAAACATTTCAATAAAAATGTTTTTTCTTAATTAATTTTGGTAAATAAACTCCATTTAGACTGAAATAAAACACATAAAATATTAATTTAAAATTGTATCAAATCTATTTAGAAATGTATGAAATGCACAAAAAACTTTATGAAACTAATGTGTAAAAACTTATTTATTGTTTTATAGTAACGATATTTTCACACTGATTTATTTTTCTTATTCATTTTAATTTTCTGTATTTTCGAAAATAATGGTTATTTTATAACAAACAGATTGATATATTCTTGATTTCTGTAAGGAGGCATGAAAATAATGAAGGGAATCATATATAAAACAACAGTAATCGAGGACGTCGCTTTATTTACTCGGCTCTTTGCAGAAAGAGCACCCCCTCCCCTTTTGGTGCAATGGAAGCACTGACAGTGCTATATATATGAATTTTTTTTAGAGTTTATCCTTTCAAGCAGACAGTGATATATTTTTCTCGATTGCTAAAAACTTCTTTAAAACGGCACGAAAAAACAATGTTGCTGATGCTTCGCTAAACAAGACGCCATGTTGCTTCAAGAACTTTTCAACCCATGAATACTTGTGAATCTTAATATTAATAAAAAAAACTCTTTAACCACACAACACATTACAATTTGTGGTTAAAGAATTTTATATTAATATTAAGATTAACATTACAATTATCCACATTAGTCTTTATCTTCGTCTAACCATGAGCACTTGCCAATGAAAATCCAAACGAAAGCATCTTGTACATGTAAACCTGAACCTCGATCTTGCAGATGCAGATATTTATAGCGCCTTTGCACACCGGGTAATTGCGAACGTACGTCCACGTAAAGCAGCCTTTATGCATTAACATTGTTTTAAATATATATATGTATTTACGAATCCTATAAGGGACACATTTGTGATGCAAATATTTACATTTGGTATAACAGAAATCATGAATCAGGCTGCTTTTATGTCTTAACTGGGAGAGAAAGATCTGTGCATACACAAGGCTCTTCTACTTCTTCCCCATCTGAAAACGGCTCACGAAGTTTTATCTTTTACGTTGTTGAAACGCGAACAGACTGGTTTCTGGGAAAATAACATATATCCTCGTTGCCATGAGCTACCAGGATGGGTCTGGCCCTTTTGTCTATCGTGCATTTAAAGGGGTAAGTTCCATGGCCGATTTCATCGAGTTTTTGTTTGCCAATCCTGCACGGCGCCATAAAAAATCACATGTATTTACTATCACAAATTCTACAGTTTTTGCTCATAAGTTGCAAAAATTTACCCCTCATCATCTTTAAAAGCTCGAAAATACTCTTCGAGGTGAAGGAAATGAAGATACGATTTATCGACTCATTATTGTTCATCACCCTTTCCTTAAGAGAATTTCCTCAAGCCTTTGGATTGACATAGGAAATGAAAGGCTTTTTCCTATTTAAGCTTCTCGACGATTATTAGTAATTTCTGATAGTAACGCCGCGGCGTTTCTGTTATTAAAAGTTAAAAATTCGGCGTGTGCGGCGTAACAGCCGTTGCGGCGCTATTGCCAGAGATTTTATAAGAAAAAAAAAAAGTCTACACATGATTTTAGGCCTACTTCATATCGTTCACTCAATGGTATAAAATGACTAGTGACAATGTATTCCTTGATTTATATTTATTGATGAATTTATTGATGAGTTCACATCCTATTAATTAAAAATTCACTCCGATAACGATCAAGCGTGAGCGTTCATCGACAGCGGCGGATTGAATCACCGGGTCACCCCCGATTGAATCCCAATGGGCCGAACGGATGCATTTACTTTCTCATGATTAAGTGCCGCTTTCGCTGATTTTTCCCGGTGAGCACTGCACCTAAAAACTTCCCGCCCTTGTCGTTCACTACACGACCAACATTATCAACTTTCAAATATGATCACGTTCAATTGCGCCTGTTCACTTTCGCTTTGCAATAATGGCCGACAGTGAAAGCGTATCCCATCTCGAAGTATGTTCCGAATGCGTTTATAGTTTTATAAAGAATCTGAAGACATAAAACACGTCAGGCAACACGCTTTTTTGGGATAAATATCCCCTTTTAGGTGACGGCGATGCGCACTCGCTTCGCTCCCGCATCATAACGGCCAACTTCCGCAGCCAGCTTATGATTGGCGCGCGCACACACGGATAAAGTGAAAACAGGAAACGAAATTTATCTTTAAGGAGAACAAGTTGCCTGTTGGTGTATTTCTTTTAGGCTTTTTAATTAAAATTTTTTATAGCTGGATACATGGTAGGGGCTAAGAAGCTGAAGATAAAAGCAAAGATTGTTTTATATTTTTTATTTTTTAAAATTTTTTCTCTTAGGTTTCGATTTTTCTTTGAAGTTTCGTTTTTCTCATACGTAAATTTTTGCGTTTTAACGCTCGTTTTTGCATTGAAATCTAATAAATCCCCACCAGATTATAATATAGGAAAATAAATAATAAATAATTACGCTTAAAACAGAAAGTTTAAAGCATAACGAGCTTCTGTGGCAGTTAACTCTTATCAAGAACAGATGAAGGTACGCTCTTGTTCTTATTCACTGATCAGATTATTTATCTCGATGCTCGAGGCTGACTATCAAAAAGTGTCGCGGGGTTGAAAGGTCACGAGAGCGCATGAGCCAGAGACAAAAAAACGCTGATCGCAGGAGGCAATGCATGTGATCGCGGAAGGCAATGCATGTGAATCAATCGCAAACAATTATTTTTTATAATATCTACCTAAGATATCTGGATGAATTTAATATGGGACCATCAGAAAAACTTGCTCTATTAAACAAAAAATAATTATCCGAATCGGCCCATCCGATAAAAAGTTATTTTGTGATAAATAAAGTTATTCTTAAACATTAATTTAAAAAAAATAGTTTAAATGGAAAAGGCTGAAGAGATTATATTAAACAATTTACTAGGAAAGTTCTCCTTTATAAATTATAATTTGAAAGTTAATAAAATAAAATATACAGTTCACTAATTATAATTGTCACGGAATATTAATTCGGTTAATATCTCCGATGACAAAGATGCTCGTTTTCAATCGAGAACAATCTACAATTCCGGCCGCAAACGGAGGCGACGTCATCAGCGTCGTTTAGAGCATCTTCTCGCAAGAGCCAATGAGAGAGGAGGAAGTCTGGCGAGTGCGGGCTCGAGCAAAGAGACGAGAGAGATCGACAGAGAGAGTTTGGCGACGACCAAGAGAGGTCTAAGGAAACAAAAGCTCCCGACGAAGGCTGCTGAATGGCAGAGAGAATGCCATGCTTTCGGCAGGACCAGGGAGTGGGAACGAGCTCATGCCCCCACGACGGAGACGGCTTCGGAGCCAGCATTAGCTTCGTTGGATCACGCCACGTCGTGCGGAGAAGCTAGACTGAGCAGGAAGGCGAAACCTCAAGCTGCCACGTCGACGAAGACGACTACGGAGCCGTCAACCGCTTCGTTGGAAAACGCCACGTCGTACGGAGCAGGCAAGCAGGCGGAGGTTTACGCCGACGCTAAGCGTGGGAGGCGACGGAGTGAAAGGTGTCCGTCGACAGCGTTTGCATTTCTTCCCCGTGCCCCGAGAACTTCAGTGGGCGACCGTTGCTACGCAACAGTAAGTGCGTTATTTAATGTGAGCTCTAAAGCTGGTTTGTTAAGAAAAGCCTTTAAAGAACTAAGTCGCCGGGAAGTGCACAGGAACACAATAGTGTATGGACTATGGCCCTGTGGAATGCGGGCGTATCTATTCAACGATTTTGGTTTCACCATAATTAGGTGTAGCTAAGTTTTTATGTGCGCCGCATTAAGTTAAAAGAGTAATTAAGCTGTTTAGGCAATTACCCTTTCCCATAAGTTAATCTTTGTGTTCCGTTACAAACGCTTATCTGTGATATTGACCTAATTTTAATTAATTTGATTTTGGACTTCACGGACATTTGATTTACTCGGTTGTGACTTTCATGAATTAATGAACTCATTCACTTATACTCAAAGTTGGAACTTTGAGGGCGAGTGCGCCGCTTTGTGCTTATGTAAGCTCTTAAGGTGGCTGTGAAATTTATGTGATTGATTACTGTAAATTTCTGTAACTGTTCAATTAATTTCTATTAGATGTAAGTTGTTTAAGCGTTTGTCTGGCATATTGTTTTCTATTTGCTTAAAACGAATAAGTTGGAGGCTGGTCGCTTTTTAGGTGTTCTAGGGACCAACCCAGTCAATTTGCTATTTCTATTTTGACCTATATCAGTGTCGGGTGTTAAGCATTTTAATTAGCTAGTTAATAAGCTAATTGTTTTCATTGCTTTAGCGGTTTAAGCTATTTCTTTTATGTGAATTTAGTAATTACAGTTTTTGGTCGTTTAGACATTAATTGTGGCTTTCATTCATTTAGCTTGTAAGCTTTGTGTTGGTTGCTAGCTGAATTATAATTGTAAAGGCTTACGTTAGAGCCTTCGATGTAATTTACTTTTATGTGAATTTAGTAATTACAGTTTTTAGTCTTTTAGACATTAATTGTCGTAATCATTTGTTTAGCTTGTAAGCTTTGGTTAGGTTACTAGCTGAATTATATTGTAAGGGCTTGTGTTTGAGCCTTTGATGTAATTTACTTTTAGGCTTGTGTGCCTTGAAGGTTTGATTTAAGTTTAAGGTTAATCTTTTAGTTTGGGATTATTTCGCACTGAGGTGCAGGTAAAGTTAACCTATTCATGTTTATCTTGGACCGATGTTCAATTGCATTTTTGTGATTAGTATTAATAATTATTTTTGCAAAAGGGAGCCCACTCGACTCATTATCTTTTGCTACTTTTATTTGATTTACAATAAACTTTACATTTTATTTTACTCTATTTTGTGCGCTGTTGCATGTTATTTAATTTCCACTGCGCTACTCCAAATTTTAGCTTAAATACATGTGACAATAATCCAAATTATTGTTGATTTGTGCGAGATGTACAAATTATAATCTCCCTTTCTAATACTAATTGGCGACCACATTCTCATACATATTGGTCAAATCGTTTTTAAAAGATCGAATACTTCAGTTCACAAGTAATTATGTTATTAGTTAATTGCTTATTACAATATTTGGATTAATAAATTGATTATTTTATTGAACTGAGAATTATTTCTTCCTTTTAGTTTTTTGTTTAAAAAAAACAATTTAAGTACCTTTTCAAAAGTATTTTACGTTACCAGATTTTATTTTAAATTTAAAATTTTAAAATATTTTAAAATCAATTAGCTAATATTTGATAAATTATGTTAGGTTTGTTTATTGATAGCAATTAAACTTTCAAATATCCTTCCAGTTTAAATGTCCTGCCTTTACAAATATTCCATTATTAGATTAACAAAAATTAAAAGTGCATTTTTTTATTATCTTAAAAAACAATTTTGTTACACAGCTTTTAAAATTTTTTATAATATATAAACATCTAACTGACATTTCAGTAAACATAGTATAAACGTTTTTATTGTGATGAATACATTAAAAAAAACAAAATAACTCAAGAAATAAGCACCAAACTCAAACACCCGTGTATAATAGCTATTTCATAGCTAAACGAAAAATTAGAAAGTGAAACATTTGCATTGTAGATTTCCAAAGGAGGACAAATTGATTGGCATTAAATTTACCAGGTTAAAATTGAGTGCAGGGCACAGAAGATTAATTCATGTATAACTCTGATTAATATAATCATGAATCCATGTAAGATAATGCGTCTCACTATTATTCAATCCCTGATATTAAAATCTTGTCAAAATATTATGATTTGGTTGTAGAATATATTGCAGGATTTGTTTCTAGGTCTCCAATTAAATCTATAATCTGCTTTCATTGGAAAGACGCAGTGAAAGAGCAATATAAGAGCTGCCACAATCTTAATTTCATTGTGAAAAAAAATAAAGAGGCCTTATCACACCATCGAAAGATGTAGTAAGCCTGTGCAAAATTTCAGAAAAAATCATTAGGAGTGAATTTGAATACGCATATCAAAATTCTAAAAAACATTACACTTTATAATCGAAAACAAAATTAATATTTTCACTAATTTAACTTACCATTCATTTGAAATGAGTCCTTCTGACGATCATGTGCTTCGACTTATTAGACTTAATGTTATCAAATACTGTAATATTCGATATCACCATGAAACCAAGCGGCTGACAGAAAAAATAAGTGTAGAAAATATACGCAGTGTCCTTTCACGACTTATTATATTTAAAAATCAATAAAGAATAAGCGAATTTAAATTTTTTGTGTAACTGAAGCTATTTTCGAAACTCCACTGGTAATGCTATATGAAGAGGCTTCAAATTTACTTTTTATTTAGCAATATAAATGAAATTCTTTGCTAGGTATTAAAAATTGATTAAGTTACAATAATCAACTTTTTTAATAATAAAAATCAGTTAAGACTGAAAAAATAAATTCATCCTTCCTCTAGTTTCATTTACTTTCACCGTGGATGAAGAAATAACTTTGCTTCTTCATTTTTCTTCATCTATGCTTTCATTTGTCTGTGGCTAAGCCTCCAATATAACGATAGGAGTTGCGAGTTGTACGTGCTCTTTTAAAAATTCGTTAGGCATTGAATCAGCTATTAAAAGTCATTAAAGTATACGTTTTCATTAGTTAATGCAATAAAGTTTATTTAAAAAATTCAGTAAACAGGTTATGCTTACTAATACCTCCTGAAATCATCTACAAAAACAGCTGAAATTACATTGAGAACATAGGCCGCCTTAGGTTTTTGCCATTCACAACAGGGCGACTGCTGCACTTCCGGTAGCATCAGTAGCGCTCAGCGAAATGAATAGGGCACTGCCAGTCTCTTACTTTCTTTTGTCTCTGGCATGAGCGCAAAAGTATTTTATTATTATTATTATTATTATTATTATCATTATTATTATAAGCAAGAGCACGGTGGGGAAGAAAGCAGCTTTTAAAGTTTAAACTAACAGCCAAGATTGAAAAGGCCTAAGAGCAATCGTGCAGGCAGGACTCGACGAAAAATATATTCGGCGCTGGAGGAAATGTATGCAGAAATATATTTTATGTAAGAAATTAAAAAATTTTCTTCACTGAAATGCGTATTACTTTTATTGAAGCTTATAAGAAAACTGTTTTTAGATTACCGATTGCATGTGTGGCGGTGGGGGGGGGGTGCGGCATATCGGCCGCCGCAGCGTTACTACCGAAAATTACGGTATTTCAAACCTGTGGAGGTAAAGGAGTCACTGAATAAAGAATTTGCTCTCTGGTATTCTAAAGAAAAATAGTGCGTTTGTAACACTTGGTGTCTCATGGATGAGTTAGAAGCAAATAGTCTCTGTGAGTAATTCTTCTAAGAGTGAGATATTTGAAATTCTCAGAAATCATGATTGAATTTACATGTCTTAATCCCTTCTGGAATGGCATCACTATAACTGGATTCTGCAACCGTGTACTCAGAGAGCGTTATCTGGCTCCACACTCTATGGGAATTATTCCATGCTGTGGTTAGGCTAATAGATCGCGACAGAGTTCGAAAGCTCTGAAAAGGTTAGCTTGGAAACAATCAAAACTGAGAAGTTCGCACACACTTTCAGCATTACATGGAAGGGAAAGACGTGTAGGGACTTATTATTTAGATGTTGTTGAAGACAGTCGAAAAATTGTGTTCAAATTTGTTGGCTGTTATTATCACTCTTATCCCAAGTGCATGGTATCAAGTGCTCGTAGCAGTAATCCCAACCTGACTAATGCAGAAAATTTTCAACACATACTAGAAAGACTTGCCTTTCTAAACCACGAGCTCCCAACTACACTTTTAGTAAATAATTAAACATATACTGGAGATAACCTCCAAACATGATGTGTAAAAGAAAAATTATTATACACTTTTCAATTTATATGGAAATGCCAGTAAGAGACTGAAATGAAACACAATAAACAAATTGCTGTATTCCACAAACATTTTAAAGTAGAACAGAGACCATTTATCATGCGTAGAACAGAGACCATTTATCAGGCTCCGTGATATCTTCTACGGAGTACGCATCGGGAATTTTTCAGGCAGTATTACAGAATCCACACAGAAAATGCGTCTCTCCTATTTAGATTTCACTCCATTGTATCTTTTCGTGAATAATTATGGATCTATCTGAAAGCTCATCCAGAAGTCATCACAATCAATATTAACCTGGCCCCTAATGCCTGTTATGGATTGATTAAAGCAACTGTGTTGCCTCCTCGAGATCTTTTTACTCCATTTCTTCTCTACGCGTGTGCAGGGAGTCTTTTCTTCCTTCTATGTAGGACTTGTGCTGATACTCAATCAGCTGAGTTGTGTCAACACAATGAGGAAGAGAGGGTATTAACAGGTTCTTAGAGCACACCTGAATATTACAGGGTGCTCGAGGAAGGCTATACAGTTGTTGAAATTTTCTAAGTATGGCATTATAAAGAATGCTTCGTCTACGATAAGCTTACTGGGGAAAGCACTTGTTTAGTGATTATGTCAATGCCTTTATAGGAGGTAAACTCACAATCCTCTGATTGGCCCGTGACAACCAATACTCCAAGCGAGCTCCAAGCATTCATCAACCTTGTCCTTGAGTGAGAGGGGATCATGTTAGATCCCAGTAAATTTCAAAAAATCCCAGCCTGCGTAGCATATGCAATTTAGCACTTAATAACACGTGATGCTTTCTGTGAAGATAAAAAACACCCCACGGTGTTTGTTGATAGCTACACATAGTTTTACTGGCAATTCAACATGCTTTCTCTGAAAGTCACGGATTTATACATCATATCAGAGGATATTTAACTCATGACATACAAATAAACCCATCCTATCATATGCCACTATAACCATATACAACCTGAGACATATTAACGTCTCTCTCTTCCTTCCAGAGACTGAGCGCCTTCAACATATAAACAAATTCACGTATGTACAATTTCTCTGCGAAGCTGGGTGTCAGAGGATGTATTGGAAAAGCTTGAGTATCAAGTGATAGTAAGAAATATAACATGTTGAAATGTTGAAAGTTAAATGGATTCAACTTGTAAGCTCCATTTTGTGCTTAACTAATTACGAATGCGAAAATTAATCGGGTAAGAAGTTGACCTATAATTAAATTTTGGGATAATTAAATTCTCGTACCTGCTGCGATATTTGATGAATGCATTTCCACTCTGCTAATTAGATAATTAGTAGTGTCTTCGCATGTGCTAATAACATAGTTGTGTTGACTTTAATGCATTCCACATTAAAAGTAGCTGTTCGAATTGAAATTCTTTAAACAGGGTGGGCTGCATCTGACATTAGAGCGAAGGCATGTTTACTTCTGTATAATCTTAGGTGAAAATCCCGTAAGTTTAACATCAAACGACTCCAAATGTATAGGCCCTTCTAAGTAGTACTCTCATTACGAGCAAGAATTTTGCGTTATTTAAAACCCATATTTATATCACCTATATTATCTATTTTCCCAGATGTGTCTTTATAAAATCCAGATGTCACATTTATCCAGATGTCGAAGATTCAGCAGTCCGACCATAATTAAGAAGAGCTCTCTAAATAAGCTCTATACGGATATAAGTTATTGCTATTACTAACAAGTTTATCGCCTAAATAACAATCGACTTGGGAGAATAACGAGTAAAGGATAAGATTCACAGAACCTGTTTTATCACCAGGTAGGGTAGATGCATCTCCTTTAGTGATAACGACTTCTAAATTGATTGTAGTTTAATCCAGAACGATGTATAAGTCAGTTAATCTGGAAAAGAAAAATCAAAGCAGGCTATCTTGGTTTATGATGGCGTTCGGTTGGTAATCCACCACGTATCTCTTCTATTATTGGCCACACTTATGGGGAATTCAGAATATATCTAAGTCACTGTTTACGCATCCCGAGCTGTGCTCATGTAATATAGACACCATGATAATGCTTTAGGTGAATACAGAGGATAAAGGACAAATATGAAAAGTTCTCTGGACTTCTTCCTATTTTTTCTTCTTACTCCTCTCAGACTTTTTTAACGTCTTCTACAGTTTTTGCTCAGCAGGAAGGTGTCCAGACTGTGAACTCTCCTCATTTTGACTGATGAATGAGCAGCAATTGAAGAATACAGTCTTTTAAACCGACCCCTACCGCTACCTTTCTCAATCCTGGAACCCATTTGCTAAAACTGATGTAATGTTTGGTAGTGAAAACATTTGTTACATGTGAGATTAATGTTGTAAAAGGGCTTTTCTTCTATTGGTATTGATTTCACAATTTCAGCAATTCGAGGCCAAACTTCCAGATCAAATACTGCAATATTCATGAAACCATCATGAACAGCATTTAACAGAATTTCCATAGGTGTTTTAAATTTCTTATTCTGAAACTTTTCAGGGAGAGACTCGATATTCGACACAACTGAGAATTAAATGTAATTACCTGTGTAAACAAAAAGAAATAAAAAATCCTTATCCATGGTGACCTCAATTCCATAGAGCCCTAATTGAACTTGCAAAAATCAAGGAGGGCCTCTGTATTTTGAATTTGAATGATCTTTATATCAACAACATGTTGGAACAAAGGCGCAAGCTCTGGGAACTTTAATACAGCAGAAAGTTCTGAAATCCATTCGAACGACTTGGAAAATCAGGAATGAGCAAAACACGCCCTTTCAGGAAATCATCTGGTTTTAAATTAAAGAACTGACAGAGCACGCTTGTGGTGAAATGAATTTGCATATTAGGAGGTACACTCAAGTTGACACAGTTGCCTAAGTCTCGGTCGTGGAAAAATAAAATACCCTTCAAATAGGCTTGTAATGCTGTATCCACTCGGTGTGCAAACTCGTTAAGGGTGGGTAATTTGTCGGGTGTTATCAGTGTTAAGCAAGACGCATTACTCGATCATAAATTCTGAATACCTATAGTAAAACTAGTGTTAACAGCTGTAACATTCTTGAAGAGAGCTTGAAAATGAACTTCAGTCAAACCAACTTCGCACTGACCTTTTAATTGCAATGTACATGGTAGACAGGTGTAAGAGTGGGCTGTTGTATTGACATGTTTTCCATTAGCCGATGGCGTGCTGGACAGTAGTGTAAAATAGAAATCGAACTTTTCATACATGTTGATAAATCAACTGCGTGACTGATGAGTAAACAGCTTGTCATCGGTTTAAAAGATCATTTTCATGAACCCAGCGGGTTTTTTTGCCATTTAATGAGTGCCTCCCATACACTCATCTCCTTCTCCATCTTAATATCCTTTTGATAACAAAATCTTCAGAGTTTTTCACTAGTTGTAGTGCTTGCTCGTAAAAATGCATCTGCAATCTCATCACCACTTTAATTTTATAAATAACAGGGTTTCGCATTATAATTTTTGAGACTGAAAACACATCCTCTGTCCATTTTGGTAAATAACCTTTCTCAAATATAATTTTAACTCTTGAAGTGCGTTCTACGTCACCAATTTTTAATGTCAGAGTCGTATGGACTGCCAAATTTAAATAAATACATGGATAACCGCAAGGTCGATGCATCATGAGCATTCACATCAACCAGTGCTATACCTAAAGAAGACGATTGTTATATCTTTCAACAAGAGCAGGTAAGACGTCAATATAACGTCGTTTGTCAGCGTAAGTGAAAAACAGACATTTGCCCCTTCAGGGTATGGTTAAAACGCTCAATCGTTGCTGCTTTTAAATCCGACACTGTAATAAATTTTTTAGTTGTTTACAATAATATTGAACGTTTTTATTTAAAACTTCTTTACCTTTATCACTGCTTTTTTAGAGGATCTTGCCCTTCTGTAAATATTTTTGAGAAAAGCTTTCGGAAGCTCAGGGCCCATCTTGGATTTTAAAGGCACAACCCAGGCAAAATGGGAGAACACATCGATGCATGTGAGGAGAAATTTATACCCATCGTTATGCTTTGACAAACTGCTTAGGTTGACTAAATCTACTTGAAATCGATTGAATGGTCCAAAGCACACATGCAATTACAAGGGTAGCGATGTCTAATAGGTTTATGTAGCGTATAAGGTGGAAAACTGCTTAACCAATCACGTGTATCTTTTTATGAATGGTTTGTTTGTATAGTTAAACCATGAACACCACCAAATTCTGCTGGGTTTTCAAGTTGATAATAGACTTGTTCCATGTCTGGCAAACAAATAAAAGCAATGGAAGGGATCAGAAGTATTTAAAAACAAGATAAATAGAAGGTGTGAAAAACAATAAAAACACAACCTCAACACCTTGAATCAATAATGTTAATTATGAAGAGTAGATAATGAATAAAACAAAAAATTCGGGTAATTCTAAGCACAATAGAAAATTAGTAATTTGGTAAAAACGAATGTGATGGACCAGATCATTTGCCATCTACTAATTTTGGTGAGTAACCTTGGTCACCTGAACATTAGGCCTAATGTAAAAACCTCTCCATCTATCATCAATAACCAAATGATCAACAAAGTCCCTGTAACCCTTTGGTTACCTGAAAGGTAACACTTGGCTATTTTGGGTTACCTGGAAGGTAATACCGGGTTATTCATTAAAATTCAATTAAAAAATCAATCAATTGTCAATAAAAATCAACCAATATCATTAAAAATTAAGAAATCAATGAAAAATCAATTAAAACATAATCATTTAGTACCTATTAACCCTTTGAACATCTGGAAAAGGGCTGCATGCACCCCCCCCTTTCCCCCAATGCTGGTGCATTACTTCCAAATGCCCTACTTGTTAATAAACATATGCATTAAGCAAAAGTGTAACTTCGAAACACGTCTCCCTTCTTTTGATGAATTCGAGAGGGAAAAATTTCATCAGGGTTGATGCAAGCTTTGCTTTCGTTTGTCTATAATAAATAAATAATACTGCATTTAATTTGGGACTCAAATGATAGATTAAACTTCCTCATTTATTAATTTTATTGAGAAATTATAATAATTTAAATTGTTTAAATCTTTTAAAATTCGCTTTTTAATTATGTTTTCAAAATTAGAAAAATCGTATTTTCTATTTTACGTTTGCGTTTACTTTTATGCTGTCTAAATATCAAAGAAAATTTCTCTTCTTTTCATAATGTTTTCCATGTGTATCTGTCCTTACTACGCAAACTCAGTCTCATGAATAGTCAATCAGTCCTATATTCGGTTGGAATGAATGAATGCACTTAAGATGACCAGTTCTTTCCACTGAAGCAGTGAATTTACGATTATTGTAGAGTAGAAGAGCCACCTGGTGTTGCCCGGGATATTTACAGTTGTAGGTAAACAGAACAACCTCAAAAAGTTAAATAATAACACAAATTGGTTTTCAGTAATTCTGCAATTTTGTGCTGTACACCAACCTCCTGTTGTTCAGATATTTCTGATGCCTGGAGAACTTTTTGTCTTCTCTGACCAAAACCCATTCATTTCCGTTATTCACAACTTAGAGAACTGTTGTTGCAATTGCACTCTGCTGTCGATGTTTTCAAGCAAAACTTGGCTATTCATCACTTTGGGTGGTCTAGTAGTCGCAGTTTATTCTGTTAACATGATTACCATTTGTTCAGTTGCAGTCATGTGCTGACGATTTCAATACAACACTGAGCGAAGGGACTGGTTCCTCTGTCGCTTTTCCAATCTTTCTCAACTATATGCTAACTCTCCATTATGTGCATTTAGTGCTTATATCTAAACATTTTCAGGAAAATTTTAAGTTCTAAGAACTATGAATTTTAAGAAAACCCCGAACAACAGAAATTCTATGCACTGTTACGAATTAAACCTTATTTTTAAAGCAAACACTTTGCTTTGCATTGTTAGTCATGAGATACCACTTATTAGTATGTTCGGCTATCATAATGAGTGTCGATTATTATTGATAATTACTAATTTTTAGAAATCTAATGTGGACAGGGACCTTCCTGTTGCTTTAATGATAAAGCGTGCAAAATTTTATCAAGATCGGAATGAAAGTGTAGATTTGTGTAAGATATAATAAATTTTTGCCAATCGTTTAAACTATTGTTAGGAGGCTGAAGGGAGAAATGCTTTTTTCTCTGCCACCTTGAAGGAGACTGCTTAACCTATAACGTCTATTATACTCATTTCCTGCTGAATTTGGTGTTGATGTGGAAATATATGGCAAAAGTAACTTCAACCAAGACAGTCTTTGCTTTGGTTGTAGTAGTTGCACATGATAGTTTGTGTGTTTTTGCTCTGCAATCCAATCATTACTGGGCAATCTGTTGATCAATATGCACTCTGCTCTAGATATTTTGAAGAAAACTTGGTATTTCATCCCTTTATGTGGTCTAACAATCGCAGTTTCCTCAGCTGAAATGCTTGCATCGTTGACGTGCATGTGGGAACTTTGATATTCACTGGGTTACTTACCACTTGCTCAGTATCTCAACAGTCTGCTAACTCTCCATTATCTACAGTTACTGTTCATTTTTAAATATGTTCAGGAAACTGTTATGTTCTAAGAACTATGAATTCTAAGAAAAGCCCAAAAACATTTTTTCTATCATTGTTGCAAATCACTTTTGAACTTCTCCATTGGCAAGTAACGGCAATTGCTGTGCAAACTGCTCTGCACTTGTTTCTCCTCGTAAGTGAACCTTCATATTCGTCTTGAGATCCATCTTGCGCACATGCCTCCATAAGGTTGATGACTTCAGACAGGCATTAAGTTTATGACTGGCGTAGAGAGTGGAATGACAGGAAGGGTTTGTTGAAAATCTCCTGCCAGGAGGACAACAGCACCGCCTCTAAGACGCCCATTTCCCCATATGTTTTTTAAAGTGTGATCAAGTGCTTCTATTGCCATTTTCGGCCAATCGTGCATTCATCCCAAACGATTCTGAGCACTTGTTCCTGCAATTCTGAGCACTCGTCTCAACTGCAATTCTTGAGCACTCGTCTCAACTGCAATTCTTGAGCACTTGTTCCTGACTGGAGCCTTTGCGTATGTTGCAAATGGGTGGTTCTGAAACCTGCAAATTTAATTTTAGCTTCACAGCTAAATGCGCTATAAAGTCTAGACATTATTCGAATTTCATTACTTTGGCGAATTTCAGCCATCAAAATATATTTATTATTTGAAGAAAAATGTATTTGAAAAATATGGATATCCAAAAGAAATAATTTCAGATCAAGAAACAGGATTTACTTCAAGAGAATAGGAGAATTATATGAAAGAACATCAAATTGATGTTATCCATACATGTGCTTATCAGCCCGAAGAAAATGGATTAATTGGGCGAGGAAATCAAACTTTGGAAACAATGATGGTGAAAGAACATATTAAACTATGACAATCAAGATTGAAAAATTTATACATAAAATAGAAAGTAATTTGTAACATAAGTCAAATACTGAAAGGGAAACAAACAAAATAAAAACCACAATGATAGAAGTGAACAAGACACTGGGGGCCTTTTTTCGGGATTGCCACATGTAGAATCAATTGGGCAAATGTCCATATGGCAAAGCCAGGGAAATGAGAATTGTTCTCCTCGGTGATTGTCCTGCTTGGTGGTTTACTTCTGCGTTACCGTGGATCGGTGTTGTTTGCCGAGGTACATACTGTCGTTAACAGCATCTAATTTCAGGGTTTTTTGACGTTTGTTTGATTATTTAGCACTTTGCCTTTGTCTGTCCTTAGGGATTGTCTGATGGCTAGATCTTCTTGGGATCTCATTGATCGGCCCAAGTGTATGTCTTTGTGAAAGTAAGTGATCAGCAAACGCCGATTTATGGTCACCGTTAGTCCATGATCCTCTGTGTTCAGAAAATCGTTCTTTGATGGATCGTTTTGTACATCCCACGTCGTAGCACCCACACGTGAGAGAAGTTAACTTGTATACCCACATGTGGTGTATTTGTTTTCGTGGATAGCCAGTGGATAAATTTATCATTTATAATTGTTTTTATAATGTGCAGTCTAAATCCCTTCTTTATTTATCTAATCATTTTAGTTTCTTAGGCAGATTTCTTGATGCCTTTAACGATTATACAGATTCTTGCTTTGTTAGTTTATTGGTTTATGTTGAAAGGTCCTGGCATTTTGGCTTATTCCGTCAGTGGTTTTCTTTTCTCTTACATAGAAAAAAATTTGAATTCAAATGAATTATTATTATTATTATTAGTAGTAGTAGTAATAGTAGAAGTAGTAGTAGTTATAACATTATTATTAATATTAGTAGTAGTATTATACTGTACTAACAGAGGCACCAAGCGTTGCCTGGGATAATCACAGTTGTTGATAATGATACTAATCACTAAGAAAATGTTTTTCTATTAAAAATAGACAGAAAAAATATAGTATTTTATAATATTAATTATTATTAATTTATCTGAAAGTTCTACTAACTTTCTAATGGTTGGATAGGAGAGATTCTCGATCTGTTAGCCAGGTGCTCGCCCCCCCCCCCCAACCCCCTGGGGCGTTCAACCTTGACAACTTGGTTGTCTTTAAGACACGTTGAGACAGCATGGCTGTCTGGGTGTCTGCGATAGCCCAACTGGTAGAGGCAACGGCCATGACAGTCGAGGTTCCAGGTTCGAACCCAGGTCGAACCAAGAGTCTAGTTGGTGAATGTTTTGTTATGCTTATGTCATATTACATGACAGCAGCCTTTTAAACCCTTTCCTCTCAAAGTGAGAGGGGAAGCTGCTATCGTGTCTGGAAAGTTCTACACTGTTCAAGGTCTCTAAACGTGCATATCTCCTGAATATTTGTGACGGAGCTCAAGGAAGACACAAGTATCTGGCTGCCTCCTCGAAAGAGTGTGCCCTATCTATATGGTGCTATTATACTGATTTTCTGCTCATTGTTAATTTTTCTTGGAAAAGAATATTCTATTTCCAAGTCAACAGCACATTCTACCATTAAATCATTTCTAAAATATTTTTCCATCATCAAACATCGGTTTCAAGGCAAAATTTTCCCTCAGCATTACTGTGGAAATATATTTCAACAATAACTTCGACAAAAGAGCTCTATATTTCTGTGGCAGTTTGTGTCTGTAGTATCTCCAGTTCTTACAATCTGAGTGGGGTTATTCGCTACTTGGTTAACTTTTGAAGGAATTGCGCTCTGCTCTCGATGTCTTGAAGCTAAACGTGGCCATTCATCATTTTGTGTGGTCTAGCAGTCGTTGTTTCCTCTGTAGCCTTCCGCTCTTTCTCAGTAATGTGTTGATACTCTATTATCTCCAGTTACTGCTCATTTTTAACGATTTTCAAGAAATGATTAAGTTTTTTTTACATGTGAATTAAAACGTATCTTTCGAACGATTATTAAAGAGGAGAATACAGTTTGCTTGTTGATTGGAGGAAACGAGGTGATATATCCTTTGCTATCGGTTATGTCGTTAACTGTTTTATGACATCTGATTGTTTGTTTAAATAAAATGGCGGACAGCGATGTGTTGACTAAAGTGGAACAACAAATAATCAAGTTTCTCCACAACAAAGGTTTGAAAGCATCTAAAATTCATCAGAGATGATAAAGACAGAGAGCACCGGATCAGAAACAGTGGACAAAGACTATCAAGGATGAAAGGAAAGTTTCATGACAAAAGTTTATTCATACGAATCCGTAATAAAAGTTTATTCATAGGAATGCGCATTTTGGCTGCCGGGCTGCTTTCGTCAGCGTGACCAAGACTTGATCAGGTCAAGAGAGTTCTGTTAAAGTAAGAGACAATCGACAATCGAACAGTGAAGTGTACATTTGTTCATGTGGGACGAAAAACCAGTGCTTAAAAGAGTCTCACCCTTCCGAAATAAATTCCACATGAAATACACTGAAATAGCCAAGAAGCCTGACTAACCCAAAGAGGTCTTCCACACTATGAAAAAAAATAATAAGATGGAAGATTGTCTGAAGAGCAGGAGAGAGAGAGGGGGAGGGATATTATCACATCTTCCAATAATGCAGGAAGGTCTTCAAAGTAGACATTAAGAATATGCCTCGGTTTTCTATACTTTGCATGCCACTTTATTTCCATCTGGTTATTCAGTATTCCAGCCACCAGGTCATTGTCATGGCTCTTCATCATCTGCATTATGTTCATCAGATCTTGGATACACTTTCCAATATGAGCCGAGTGGACATAATGTTTTTTTTGCGAATCTTCTTCCAAGCTGGGCAATGTCCTTGGGGTAACATTCTGGAACGACTGGGGTTCCCTCCATCTGCTTCTATATATAGTCGCCCACACAGGCATAACATAGAGGAGGATGGTCCGAATCACTGTCTTGTTACAATATTAATTTATTATCGATGCTGAGGGTGCTGTTTCTACCCAGGAGAGCTATAAGACTGTACTTAGCCCTCTTTGCTTTCTTCTGAGCAAAAGTAACGTGATGATTCCAGGAGAGACTTGAATCAATGATAACGCCTCGAAAGGTATTTGTAGTTTCTTATTGACCAGAACCTGGGAATCCGGGGGGCACTTAAGCTTTATGTTGAAATACACGGCATTGCATTTTGCGACGTTAATATAGTTTCCAGCAATTAAACCAGTCTTCGAACTTCTTCAAGGCATTTTGCAGCCAAGTGATAGCGTGAGATGCCATGATGGCAGTATCATCAGCATAGAAATATAAATTACACTTCTTGGGTTTTGAGAAATCGTGCACAAAATAAATAAATAGAACAGGCCCAAGGACGGAATCCTGAGGGAACCCGATCTTTACTTTGCGGGGTGTGGAGAGGTTTTGGCCAACTTAGGCTTGATAGAACTTGTCAGTAAGAAAGAATTTCACTATCATAATCAAATCTGGAGGGAACACATCTTGTAGAAAGCCACAGCTGATCGAAAGCTTTACTGACATCAAGAAAAACCACGCCACAGTACCTGGAAAGGTTTAGTCGGGTGGTCAGATCTTATATGAGTCTCCGTATCTGCATCTGAAACGGGTCTACGACAATTAGGTGGATGACGATTCGGTGGATGACAATTGGGTAAACGTCAATTGGGTGAACGCGACAATTCAGTGGACGTCAATTGGGTGGACGCGACAATTCGGTGGACGTCAATTGGGTGGACGTGACAATTCGGTGAACGTCATTTCGGTGGACGCGACAATTGGGTGGACGTCAATTTGGTGGATGCGACAATTCGGTGAACGTCAGTTGGGTGGACGACAATTCGGTGGAAATGCAAATTCGATTGAGATTTTTAAATCGCCAAAGAATTTGAGTATTTAACTCGTTGTTTGTTTAAAATTGACACATCTTAATTGCAATTACAAATCAATTTGCTTCATTCATGTTAGGTCGAAGTCACTTTATATGCAGGAATCTTTTATTTATTATTTATTAGCTTATAAATAAATGAGACTATTTCTTTATTAAATAATTTAATAAATCATCCCCCTAATCATCCTCCAAAAGGTTAACAGGATTAAAAACTCAACACATGAAATTTGTACAGAATTTTGAAAATCATTTCAAAAACTGAGAGGAATATATAACTGAACAAATTTTCTTGATGCAATATTTTTTTCTTTTTGTTATTATAAAAAAAAAGTGATGAAGAATAAATTTGAAAATTACTTGATTTTTATTATATCTTATAATTTTTTTTGTTCAATTTCATTTGTAATATTTGTATATTTTATCTGTAATTTATTTGTTTTTGTATATATTTTTCTGTAATTTATTTATATTTTTTGTACATATATTACTTTTAATATTTTTATATTATAACTTTAACGTGACTGTACACTTTTAAGAACAGCCATTTTAATTCTCTTATGTAATAAGGGAAACCTAATTCTCTTAAAAAGCTGGAGGGGGAAGTAGTTATACATGTATTAGGGATCAACCCTTTCAATCTCAAAATGAAATGAACTCTACCCTCTGTCCTCCCCCCAACTGCCTTTTTATATTAAACCACACAGTAGGGGGGGGGGGCGGTCACCGTGCTATATTAATAACAAATCTATCTACCCAATACCTATTGTGCCTATTTTGACGAGCTTAAGTAGTAATTTAAGAATAACAGTATTTTTAATTGAATAATGGAACTCTTAGCAATAAAACAAAATGATTTAATAAATTATTTAATAAAGAAATAGTCTCATTTATTTATAAGCTAATAAATAATAAATAAAAGATTCCTGCATATAAAGTGACTTCGACCTAACATGAATGAAGCAAATTGATTTGTAATTGCAATTAAGATGTGTCAATTATAAACAAACAACGAGATAAATACTCAAACTGACGTTCACCGAATTGTCGCATCCACCAAATTGACATCTACCCAATTGTCGTGTCCACCGAATTGACGTTCACCGAATTGTCGTGTCCACCGAATTGTCGTTCACCTAACTGTGGTCCACCCAACTGACATCCACCCAATTGTCGCGTCCACCGAATTGACGTTCACCGAATTGTCGTGTCCACCGAATTGTCGTTCACCTAACTGTGGTCCACCGAATTGTCAACCACCCAATTGTCGGGCTCCCCCAAGTGGGCAGCTTTAAAGCCAACAGAACAACCTCAAGAAGTTAAATAATAACCCGAATTGGTTTTCAGAAATTCTGCAATTTCCTGCTATTGATGAAGCTCCTATTGTTCAGATGTTTCCGACGACCAATAGTTATTCATTTCAGTTATTCCCTACTTAGTAAATAGTTTTTGCGGATTCGTCTGAATAAACTTTTGTTGTGGAACTTTACTTTCATCCTTGATAGTCTTTGTCCACAGTTTCTGGCTCCAATTCTCTCTGTCTTTATAGTCTCTGATGAATTTTAGATGGTTTTAGACCTTTGTTGTGGAGAAACTTGCTCTCAATGTTTTGAAGGAAAACTTCGCATTTCATCACCTTGGGTGTTTTGCAGTCGCAGTTTCTTTTGTTAACACGCTCAGTTGGGTGAGCATGTTAACTGAAGGATTTCACCACTATAATCAAGTGAGGAGGGAACACGTGTCTAATCATCTTGTAGATTAGCCCCATGTGCCATAATCGAAAGCTTTACTGAAACCAAGTAGTCTATATAACTGGTGAGGATCTTTTTCTCCAAGAGTTTAGACATCGATGGGAGTAGGCTGATAAGTCGGTAGCTCGCGGGAATTGCAGGATTTTGCCCCTGCTTGGGGATAATTAACACATTAGACTTTTTCCAAGCAGTCTGGAAATAGAAAAACTTCCAACAGTTAATGATATCTTTAATGATAAATCTTTGGGAGATTCTTTAAAGTGTTATTATTTACCTTGTCTCTTCCTGTAGCCCTCCCCTTTTTCAGATTTCTTATGATGGTAGCTATCTCTAAGGCCTCGAAGATGATGATAGTTATAGGCTGTACATAAAAGTTGGCAAGTCCGTCTTTGTTATAAGGGGTTGTAACTCTCGGGATTATTGTTAAAAGGGATAACAAACTGCATTTATAGCGAATCCGCAATTATTTGAGCCTTATCCTGATTAGTTTCGACGTAATTACCTTGAGAGGTGCGAAGTTGAGGAGCTTCTGAAGAGCTCTAACCATGTTCCAAATTGTCGCAAAGCTCTTTTACTACTTCTATAACTCTTCACATTAACCTGATAGTGCTGCCAAAGCCTATGGGTTTTGTTTCTCACTGCGATCAAGCATTGGATTCCTGGAGTCATCAAAATTCGATGAACGGGCTTATTTACCGACGGATAGGCACTAGCTTCAGTGGCACAGTTTATTCGCCTGCTGATGTCTTCAACACATAGAACGATGTCTTCCGTACTGTTTGCTCCATGAAGATGGCAGTCATGCTCCATGAGAATTTCTTTGAAGAGCTTCCAGTCTTGCTGATGCTTGACTTCTCTGAAATTGATGTCAGATTTTCAAAAATCAAATATTTTTCAATACACTCTGTCGCCGTAGGACAGTTGCTCCCAAAAGTTTACTAGTGCACTAAAAATTTTGGATTGTTGAAATTCTGACAGATTCTTAAAGACCATTAAAAAGTAGAATAGGAATATCTGTAAGACCCACTCTCTATCTCTTTGTCTTCATTGATAAATTTGGGTTCAAAACTTTAAAAGTTCCACACTTTCAGGGCCTCGATCTCCTAAACAGTTGGATCGATTGAAAAAATACCAAGAATAAATTATTGTGTACAATCTAAATATACCATTAAAATAGGGGTTCGTATTAAAGATTTCATAGTAACCCCCTCTCCCAGCCCCCTCACAAGGGGGAGGTGGTAATTTTTTAACTAATGAATTCCCCCCACGAAATAATTCACTTTTGATTTTGGACATTTTTTCGTACAATGCTCAGTTTCCGAATGATTCAGCTGTTTCAAGATAAATGCCTCACCATCTATACAGCAGAAATGACCCCAGGTTGTTAAACTTTCTGGAATCCTACGCCATTACCAATGAAGATTCTACCATTTTCCTAAACAATGACGCAGCGCCCCTGGACGTAACACAACTGAGAGATACGGCAAAACTTATATGTCTACCCACATTGACCAATAGGAAGAATAACCATGTAAAAGATAATGGTGATACTTCATTGGTTTGTCTCAGCTCGACTATAGATTTATTGTAGTTTTCTTTGTATCTATTTATTTGTATTTTTATTGGATTATAACTAGCTCATTTTTTACTATATATAGGTCTAGGTAATTCGCTTACTTAATGGAAGATTCGGGATGGAAGACAGATAGGAATTTTGGACCAATACATACAACATGAGAGAGGACAGAGGCCGAAGAGAAGGATAACATTGACATTGAGAGTGGAGACAGGAGGCAGATCTGAACCTGGCTTGCTATTGTGTGTACATTGGTGGAATCTCAAAGAGGACTTCAAGATGAGAATTTTTATTAAGTCTTTTTACTGTGTCGTTCTAAGTAGGCGCGTCCTTAACATCAGGACGGCAAATATCGCAACACATTTAACATCAAGCAGTATCAAACATCGGTATTATTATTGCCAACCGAAGGAAAATACACCCATGATTATGTGTATCAGGACGTCATCTCCCGAGATGAAAAATTTGCAGCAGTTGATGCAGTTATAAACGAAAAACTGGAGAAGTAATTTTAAGAAATAGAGAAGAAATTTGAAGAAGAAATTTCTAAGTTAAGATCAGCACTAACAGAGCAATTTAAATTAATTATTCATGATGCCATTGCAGCGTTTATTTCCCTGATGACACTGCGGTTTACATTTCCTGGCAGCCAACCACAGTGTTTATTTCCCTGCCATCACGGAGGAAGGGATTGAATCCATGAATCTCTCTTTGCCATCCGTGTCATCGGAAAAGAAGGATGACAGCAGTCGGAAGAGAAAATCCGATACTGGAAAACCAGCTGAGGAAAATCTCTGGATATTCATCAATAATAAGCGATCAAGAAAAGAAATAAGGATAGATAACCTGATGCCCACAGCCAGTGTCACTGAAGAAGCCGTTGCAGCATCAAGGATAAAGCGCACCAGCCATGGAGAAAGTCGCTCTAGAAAGAATGACAACAAGAATTTGAGTAAGAGCACATATATCCCATCGATTATCATTCATACTCATGGAAAGCCATTTAAAGAAATCTTAAGTGAGATCGAGAAGCATGTAGTTCTCGAAAATATCATAGTCCATACAGGCAAAGCTGAAACTGTCAAAGTGAAGTGTCAGGATGAAGAAACCCACAAGAAGCTAGTGTATGGTATCAAGATTGATAATGTTTTGAAAGCTCTACACCACCAATCAAAATCTTCAAAAGTGGTGAAATTTGTAATTTGAAATGTGCATGTCATGTACGCTTTGGAAGACTGTCAAGACGACTTAAAAAAGGCCATCTACTTTCCCGAAAATTTATACAACTAAGGAAAGCAAAAGGCTCCATCGATATGCCTTAGTTCTGGTCCTGCTGCCCAATATGAAACATAATCAGTCACTAAGGAAAGGCAGCTGCATTGGACTATTAGCAGTGCTGGTCGAAGCCATTTTTGTAGAAATAAGTAGCCATTGGAGTGGTACAATTGCTCACTTTTAGACAGGTCTGCACTGGAGATCCTCGTTGTAGTAAATTTGCAGAAGGGCATCGGTCAAGAGATTGTCCCAATGTTAAGGGAAAAGACCCTCCAAAGTTCATAAGATGTGGAGGTCCACATAATTCCAGCTCCTTAAACTGTCCAAAGTATACACAAGTCAGAAGATTTATAAACACAAGAGTAACTCCAGTTAAATCCTCTGCAGCGATGGTGTCCAAACCAGAGGAAAACAGTTTCAAGATCAACGACATATGAGAGATGTACAGGCAACTTGGAAGCATCTGTCATTTGTTTACTTTACTAGGTAAGCGATTTACACAGATGAGTGGTCTTCTTACATCAACTAATTAACATTATGGCTGTCCAATGATTTAGAATGATTAACAAAAGAGAACTTCGGTGTGTCATCTGGAACACCAGAGGAATTGTTCATAAGCATGTGGAGTTTCACAACTTTCTGCTAAATCTAGAGTTCGATGTAGCCTTTCTTTGTGAAACTCGTCTCAAGCCAAGCCACGATTTCAAGGTACCTGGATATTGTGTCTACCAGAAAAATAGAATTTCTGCATGTACAACGAGGAATATTTCTGGTGAAGCTGCGTTCAACATTCGTAAAGATGTTCACTATCAAGAAATAATCACCAATTCCTACACGGGCATGGAAGTGGGTTCCATAATTGTGAACGATGTCTCCCTTGGAAATGTGAAATTAGTAGCACTCTATAACTCGCCAAGGCATACCTTCCTTTTCAATGAAGTCTATGAGCTTCTCGCGTGGAGACGTTTCAGTGATCCTACTGGTGACCTAAATGCCAAACATCTAAGCTAAAATTCAAAAATACGCAATCGAAATCAACATTCTCTATAAATATCTGCAAACTCAAGATGATGTTATCACTGCTGGACCCGCGGAGTACACCTACTACTGCGACCACTCCCCTACTGGTGACGTCTTGGAGATCTCGCTGAAGAATGATTTATTCAAACCATACAATATTTTCACGATCGATGGCCTTTCTTCTGACCACAAGCCTGTGGCGTTGAACTTTGACAGTCGACATCAATTTCAGAAAAAAACTCAAACATCATCAAGACAGGAAGCTCTACAAAGATATTCTCAAGGACTATGGCTGCCCTTCCAACATTGCATACTGTTTGGGGGAAATTGATCAACATGTTGAAGACATCACCAGACGTATTAACAATGCCATAGAAGCTAGTAACTATCCATTAGAGAATAAACCTCCTCATCGATTCCAATTCACTGCTGGAAACCAACGCCTAACTGCTGAGAGAAACAGGACCCGTAGGCTATGGCAATGCTATCATTAGGCTTGGCTCAAAGCCAAGTACAGTAGGTTATTGCGAAGAGTACAAGAGGAAATAAAAGAGCTTCGCGACGCTAGATGGAATGACAATCTTAAAAGCTTATCGGCTCGCGACAATTCCATTTGGAGTATGGTCAGAGCTTTACAGAAGAAGAGGAATTATTCGCTTCCTCTACTCCATACACCACATCTTGCCTCTGCTGACGGCGAAATGCCTATTTGCCTTACCATCTCAGCCAGGTTTGAAAAGAGTGCACAGTAGAGTTGTGGACTGTGTATGAGGATATGTTGACATATCATCTTCCTGTTCGTCCTATACTATTTTGTTTTTCGCTTTTGATGAGGGGGGGGGGGTTAGGCCTGCCTGAAATCCGGCGGTACTTTATCGCAGCCAGAATGTCGACTTTGAACCGTGTTTTCCTCTTCCCTTATTTGGAATAATTTTTTGTCTCTGCACTTGCGCTTCGTTCTAAAGGTGAAAAGGCAGCCATTCCCATCTGCACTACCACACTATAAGTCAACTAGCTTTATGGTATTTCACTCTGCAATCGTTATGCTTTGATGTGTGCTTCGTCATTCCCATTGGGACAAGGAATTTTTTTATAATTAGGACATACAATATTTCCAAAATTATAAAATTTTATTTCCTTTTTCTCCTGTATTCTTCATATTTTACTTATTGAAATTTGAAATTACTTTTGCATTATAATGGGGGGTTTTAATTTGATTTCTTGTTCTTAAAATTTTAAGGCATGTCTTACTGTTTATGAATGTTCACATTCATGGCAGGAAGAAATCAAACTTCAATTGTTTTTTTTTATAATTTTCAATTGAAAGTTTTTCTTGTTTCCTAAGTCCAATTTTCACTTAGAAAATTTGTTGAAACTTTTAGACATGAGTTTCTTTGACTTACTTTTATAGTGGTTTAATCCATTCATTTCTTGTAACTTGCAAGATCGTTCGCATCTGGTTAGTATCTCAGTTTCACTAAAGTTTATTTAATCTATTTGAGCACTTAGCCTCACTTATTAAAGACATTGGCTTATAGATTATTTCTTATAAATTAGGTTGTTAAACGTATGCATCTTTTCCATTCTTATTTTGTTTTGGCCACACAAGATATTCATTTAAGTTTATAGGTTAATATACATGTATCTTATTCTAGCTATTTACTTTTCTGAATTTCCACTTGAGATATTGAAACTTTTGAAAATACTTTAAGTTTACCCTTTGCTTTATTTGAAGTTTAAACAGTTGATGGTTAAACTTATTTTGGAATCACTTTATGATTAATTGTGGCTTTGAAATGTCTTTTGACTTACACAGTTTTATTGACTTGCCAGTATCTGTTCAGAAGCTTTGATTACTCATTCTTACAATAGAATTCTAAGCTCATTTATATCATACTTTACTCAAGCAATTATTTCTATATAATAGTTATATGTGTAATTTCACTTTTAATTTCAAACTCAGTGATTTGATCATTGTAACTTAATTACTTATGAAACATTTTAAACTTTTAATACTTTTATTTGCTTCTTAAATTCTTAATTGGGAAATATTTATAAAGAATAAAATTTAGCTTATTAGATGAATTTAAAACGCATTATTTAATAGATATTGAATGTAATTGACTGATCAATGTAATTATCAAGGGTATCTTATCTTGCGTGATGAATTATTTTCTTAATATTTTGTCTTTTTTCTTTCTCACGTATTTATTTCATAGAAGAAATTGCTTTACAATCAAAACTGTGTTCTTGATTACCTTCCAATTACATTTAAATGGCATAATATTTTACCTTAATTGCGGCATTTTATTTAAAGTAAGAATTAATGAATTTAATATGTACAACAATTAACGATCGTAACTTAAACTCTTATATTTAAGTCACCTTATACGTAATATATGCATGATTCTATTGTACTTACAGCTATAAGCCATTCAATAACTCTAATGATTTCTGTTTCAAACTGAAACTGCCTGATCGTGTGTCTGAAAACTATTTTAAGTTACCATTCATTTTACGTTCCTGGTGTAAATTGCCATTGCTTCCATCTCCTGTATCTCGAATATCACTAATAACAGTCATAAAACATCGATTTTAACCTTTCGCCCCACTGTATACTCCTATTTCACAATTGTCTTAAGAACTCTGTTTTAAACCAATTATAATTTCGAGCGCTTTACGGATATTCTGGCGACTATAATTCATTATCTACTAATTATATACCAATTTTGGAAGAAATCGGTGATTGGCATTTTTGGACTCTTCCTTCAGCAATAATAAACCTAGTCTTGAGAAAAGGAACTGACTGCAACAATATAAGCTGAAGGAAGTCCCAAAGATATGGCCATTAATCTTATAAGTTACACAGAAAATCGTTTAGGGGTGAATTGTAAATAACTGCCTGTAATTGATTCATGCTAAAAACATTAAAAATATAAAAAGTTAAAAACAAAAGCTATAAAAACCAATAATTAAATAAATTAATAAATTTATATACTAACACCAGAAATTAAACCATTAAAAGAAAACGAAACTTTTACATCGAAGGACATCACGTGGAAAGCGGTTTAATTCTGTTGCCTTGGGAGAAATATGAACTTGTAAAAACTTGTTTAATTTTGTTTTATTGCGTTTCATGAAAAATTAAACAACAATCAACAACAATTTTCTAGAGCCTCTTATATTTTATCACACAACCAATTTTATTGTTATTATGTGATAATTCACTAAAACAATAATTAGATTAGCACAAGAAAACTTAATAAACTCACGAGGAAATATGTATCCTATTTTCGGATATTGTATTATACCATATGATTTTAAAATGCTGTTCCAAATTCACTTCCGCAGGGGCCAATAATCGACGCACGAATTACTGCTGAAGGCGGTAAAACTTTCATTTAGATCAAACTTTATTATCTACGGAATTGACGGTAACTCAATAATATGTACAGGATATTAATAAATATATTTTATATAATACAATGCCATAATAAATTTATTTGAAAACAAATATCTGCCATCTTCTTCACGCAATACAAAAATTCGAGAAACAGCAATCTTGAACAAAGGGTTAAAATTCTGCATACCAAAACCACTACGTGCTATGGACATTGCGAACGTGATAATGGACATGGAAAGGACTAGCCTCAAGCTATATCCGGAGAAAAAACAGTAAAATAGAATCGCCACCACGCATGAAATCATGAACTTGACCAACACACAAGTTGGTGACTTTACGTCCAACAAAACAGCGAAGCGAATTCAGACTAATCTGAAGCTTAATCAGTCAATGGTGGTCACCGCGGATAAGGGGAAAGCGACAGTAATAATCCGTAACATAGATTATGAAGAAAAAGTGCTGGGTTTTATCAGTTCCAATGGCTTCGTGCAGGGAGACCTGATTGATACAGGAGATATGTCGACGACTTTCTCATCATATTCGGCATGAGGGTATGCTCAGAAGATGCATTGTTGACATGGTTTAAAGCTATGCACTCCAAATAGAAGTGGAAGCTAACAACGGGATCAGTAACCTTGATTTCCGGATGGAAAGAAGAGCGAATGGCATGACTTTCAGCGTATAACCATTCGACATGGTTTTCGGAGGGTCATTTCTCACCCCATGCACAATAAAGCTCGCAAACACGAGATTCTCACAGTGTTTGAATTGGCCAGGATTAACCAGTTCCCAAGGAGAGTCACGAATTCTATACTCCAGGACGTTATCATGGAAGAACGAGCACATGTAATGGACAAAGACTATAAACCAAGTAATTTTGCCCCCTTTTCATATACTGGATCTAGAAACTATTAAAGAACCAAGGTCTGGGCATGGTTCTCCACGACCAACAACATGAAGTGGATTTTTAACCCAACCCGGCTGAACAGCGACATGGATGTATTCCAAAGTGCGGATGTGGACATGCTTTGATGTCCGGACTGTGAGGCAGTCTACTTGCGCTCGATGGTCAGGTCATTCCGAGAGAGGTTCAGGGAATACCCCTGGACCTGGAGGAATGGAGACGGTACATCGGTATATGCGGACCATCTCATAAGGGCGGACATCACATGTTAAGCATGGAGGACTGCATGGAGATCAAATGGAAAGGACGGGACAAGAAGAATCCTGATTATAGAAGAAATGGATATTAAAAGACACCTCGGCGCAATGATGTCCGCCTTCTTCATCGAAGCTAAGAAACATGAGTCATCGAGATTAAGAAACATTAAAAGTGGTCAGACCGGAAGATGAGCAGAAGGGCGATAGATTCGTCCATTAGGTTGGCACTTTGAGGAGTGCTCGACTAGGTCCAGCATCCTAGCATTATATAAGAAATGCATTACCAACTTCAACTTTGTAACAGGATAGCCTCCGATGATGAAGACATTCGAAACGCGTTAGGCGAAAAAATATTTTGTTTCCGAATCACTGCTTGAACTCTATTTATTTACTTATGGTGATACTAGCTATGGAATTCTTAACTAAAAATTCCACGCTACTAAAGATTAAACGTTATAATTCACGTAAACGTCATAAAAACAATCGAAATTTGGTTTTCAACATCTTTACAAATTTCGCAAGTAAGTTACAAAAAAATAAATAAAAATCCATTACTTACAGCATTAAAATATTCAATCTCATCATCAGGATAATAGTATAAAGGTGCATTGTGACCAGTAAATTTTTCCCAAGATCCGTGAAAATCATAGGTCATAACAGATATAAAATCAAAATATCTACCAGAAAAATAAATATTCATTTTCTTAATAATTCTTAAACATTCTTATTCTTAATAATAGTTTTGAGTTAATACGTTTAAGAAAAATTCTTTTAAAACGTAAGGACTCACTTTGCTAATTCAGCCACATCATAACCTGCATTTATTATATCTTTACTTGGAGATACAGCACAAGATAACAATAATTTGGGATATTCTCTATCAAAAGTTTCTCTCAGTTCCTAGAATTAAAACATTTACAAGATTGATATGCAGAAAAGAAATACTTTATCTTTACTTTATATTTAAAGTAATTCTAATATTTTCAAGCGTTTTCACTTAGAGTGAAATGCTGTTTTTAACACATTAGAGACGGAATATTTCAAATCTATTAAGATGTCATAATATGTACTACCTTGACCCATGAAAGATAAGCTTCTTTGTCAGATGGTGTTCCTTTCTTGCAATCTGTCTGTGGACAAGCTGGATATTCCCAATCTAAATCCAAACCATCAAATCCGTATAATTTAATAAATTCGAGAGCATGCTGAATGAAATTGTATCGTGCTAGAGGGCTATTAACGAGTCGTGAATATTTATCTCCAGCGCTATCTGTCCAACCTCCTAAGCCCACAAGGACTCTAAGAGAAGGTTTTCGGTCTTTTAAACGCACAAGACGACGAAAAAAATCTGAAATCCATTTATAAACAAAAACAATTAGTTATTTATCACATCATATATATTTATTTATTATGTTAATGACTAATTTTTAGTATTTTCTATAAAACGGACCACATTACAACACATTTGGTACAGTAAATTATGATAAATTAAAACAGCAGAGTTAAGGATTTATAAAGTGCAAACCTTTATACACCCAATTGTATTTAGGTGAGGAAGCCA
>JAHWFO010018102.1:7500-34372 GCA_023313115.1 Rhysida immarginata | reverse complement strand
AGTTGTTTGCTTTTTAGGAGAGCCAGGATTTGGGGATCTGGGGGGGGCAGTGAAGGAATCCTCTGTAGTTAGAAGCCAAAGTGCAACATGGTTATTACTGTCTGTGTATTGTTTTCTTCAGATTGCTGTGGGCATTGCGAGGGGAAAGTGGAGTTATCAGAAAAGGTGAGCAAAGACTAGGTTTGATGACTGAAGTAAAAGAGGGTCCTCAGTTGATTGACACAAATCAGGAAAGGCAATAGTGCAATTGGGAAAGATGGCCGAGCATTCCCAGAAGCTTTCTTTATTGCAGTGAGAGAATACTTTATGTATGAGGCGTTCAAATTTCACCTGGATTTTATTTTTTGTAAATTTCATTGTTGTAAAAGTCTAAACTGTGATTGTTGTCATGACCACTACGAACATCTCCTAGAAAAAAAGCCTGTGCACTGAAAATTCATGATCATAAAAAGTCATAATTTAGGGTTTATTATTGATAGAAATATGATTAACAATGCCTTTTTATGATGATGTAACAATGATGAATTTTCAGTGCACAGGCTTTCTTTTTAGGAGGTGTTGCCACTACTTCCTGATATGCAAATGCAGCACCACTCATCCGGTTCCCATGAAAACTGATTGTTTGTTTAAACAAAATATAGGACAGTGATGTGTTAAAGAAAGTGGAACAATGAATAACCATTAACTTTCTCCACAATGAAGGCCTGAAATTCATCAGCGACTTCAAAGACAGTTCACAGAGTCATGTTTGTCTCGATCATTCATCTTTGCTTGGCGCCAGAGGTTTGAAGGAGGGTGAGGATCCAACATCAATGAACCTCATAAGCCGAAATTCAATGTTTGCCAGATGAGTAACTAAGCACTCCCCCCCCCCCCGAGGATAAAAAACCCACCTGGGTGGAAATCTGTTCCATGCTGCTGCAGTGATATCACAGGGAAGGTGACAGCTTCCTAAGGCTTGGCTGCAGTGATATCACAGGGAAGGTGACAGCTTCCTAAAGCTTGGCTACAGTGATATCACTACCAACGAGACATGGATTCATTACGAAACTTCTGAAAGCAAGCATGGTGTGGCAACACACTGATTCACCATGACTCAAGAAACTCAAGATGGCAATGAAAATTATGGAGACTATTGTGGAACATAAAGGGAATCATTCATCGATTTTCTGGAAGAATGTAGAATCATATATGCACCCGGCCTTACTTTGACATTTTGAGGACGTCCCTAAAGCCAACTCTAAGGAAAAAGCAACCAGGACTCCTTAACAGTAGTTTTTGTTTTCTGCAAAACAATGTCAGAAACTGGCTATGGCCACACTGGTGGAAAACAAAAGAAAAATTTTACCGCATCCTCTATTCCTAGACTGAATTTCTCCCCTAGCAACCATCACCTTTTTTGACCATTGAAAGAGTTCTTGGGAGATCATAGATTCGGCACCAATGAGGAAGGTTCAACTATCTGAGGCCCACGTCAAATTTGGCTTTAAGGGGTCAAATGATAACGTAACTTCTTAACGTTGTAAGATACAACAAAAGTGCAAATGGACAATTTTGAATTTGTTGCCATTTTTTTCATGATACAAACCAGACTAGACATTTATATATGCTTTTTTTTATTAAACATTAACGTTAGATTAAGGAAACTGCAGCATTGATCAATGCATAGAAATTTAAAAAATTCACCACAAAATTGGTGAAATTTTATGAAAACTGTTTGCAGATTTAGGAATTTTATTGGTCAACATAATGCAGCTTCTTCTACTGGCTATGACACAAATTCAAATTTAATGATATGGTTATGGAAGACATGTGTTTCAACAGCCTGCTGCCGTATTCTTCACTGCCAATGAAACCGTGCAGTTATTGCAAGAAAAATTTAATAGTCATATCAGCGAGGTGAAGTTGATTGGCTGCCAAAATCATGTGATTTGACACCATCAGACTTATTTCTCTGAAATTATCTGCAGGATGAGATGTAAATCAATACATCAATAATTTCATAAAGATTAAATTCGACACAACATGGCAAACATTTCTTAACATTTCAAAATTATGTGAAAGTGCTATGAAAAATTTCCTCAAGAGTTAATTTGTGCTACCAAGGTTGGGGCAGTCATTTGTCAGATGTTTTGTGTCACACATATCCTCCAAGTTTATATTTTTCAAGAAAGCTAAAATATTATAAATTTCTCAATGAATGAAATCTTTCAGCTCATTTTGGGACACCTTATAGAACATAAAATATTCATGTCAAAAATCACCAGTTACATAACTTATTTCTTTATTTCACAAGAAAAATAAAAAAAATTAAGACAGTTTATTGAAGTGTTCTCCTCCATATGATTTTCCCTTAATTTTCTCCCAAATGGACAGTTCTGATTTTAATTTTAGTAACATTTATGATTAAAATATTAATGAATAATCAAATGTATTAATGCACAGACACACAACCGTCGGATACAAATGATCAAAAATGCCTGCTTTTAATAATGTAGAAATGCTGAAAATGATTACAATTTATGGTGAATGCGATAATCTTTCATGCTGCTGCACGTGAATATTCCAGTAGATTTAATTGATGATTTTTTTCCACTCTTTGCTAGCCTTTAAATTGCGGGTTTTTAAAATTGTGGTTTGTGAATTACAATTTTCCTGGATTGATAGCTTTAAAATTTGGTGGGAACTTATCATCAGGTTTTTAAATTGTTGCCTTTAAATTTGGGTGTTTTTGACACCTTTTAAATTGGATTAGTTTTAAATTGATGCATTTAAATTAGGGTTTGTAAATTACATTTTGACTGCATAAACAGTTTGTGTTTTTATCACTAGCATTTAAATTGTTGCATTTAAATTTGTTTATTTTGGACATCGTTTAAATTAGGTTAATTTTTTAAATTTGCTATATTTTAAGTGTAATGAATGATCAACTTTAAATTTGTGTGAATAAAGTAGGTTCTGAGACACATACCCCACTCACACACAATCAGGCATTAGACTTAAGTCTGTATAGACATAATCTGGCACAGGGCCAACCTCTCAATCTTTGTTTGTGACTTTCAGGCCAACCAGTGCATCAGAACGATCAAGGTGGGGAGGTGCAGGCAAATGATGATGATGATGATGAAAGCTCAATGTGTTCAGGCACCCCAGTTTCTTCAAGAACTAACCCAACTCAATCACCCTCAAACCCTGTACCAACACCACCATACCCATCAATGTCGAAGTTTTTAACCTGTTGTACGAACACCTCACAGACCAAGAAAAGAATATATGCACCTCCAGCAGACTGGCAAATAAAGCGTGCAAAGCATTCACTGAAGTATCAATGGGGTCGAGGTGTAACCACAGTAACAACACCTGCTTCAACCATGCCAACAACTAGTCAACATCATGGGCTTACAGCTCAAATCAGCTCAAAAACAGGGTAACGACACCTTAATCAAGTTTATAATGAGATTAGAAAACCCCCTAGCATTTGTCAACTCTCTAATGCCTTGGAACTGTGTGCATGTGCAAGTGTAGATGTCACACTTCCTGGTTCACTTCAGTGTTAGGAGAAATTTCAGGCAATACTCACCCCAGAATATGAGAATTTTGTGCACACCTATACTTCCTTTCAGGATTTGTTTTATCAGATTCCATTTCTGAGCCCTAGACCAACACATACATTATGACTTATCTGCACAGATAATCATTATGATGTGATACAAAAATAGCATGGGTTTTATTAAGAAAAAAGGTTTTTGTGAACATTGTGGTGTACTTTTTCACAATTACCAGGCAAAAAAGACTCCTTTGTGCAGGGCTTGACCTAACTTATGTGGTGGTCAACATGCTGAGAGAAGATGCAAAAAATGCAACCGTTACTTCAAAGGTGGGCAATGTTACAATGTACATCAAGGTCCAACACGTTGTAACAAATCCTGCGAGGCATTTCACAGGTGTTTAGTGTGTAAAGAGGTGTGTGAAGTAAAAATTCAACATCATTGTGATCCTAAACACTGCATCCGTTTTATTGGATGCCACGACGATGGTCTTTGTTACGTACCTACTGGCAAGGAAAGAGCAGCTTCAAAAAAAAAAACAAGAACAACAAAAATACACCGCCAAAACTGCTCTACTTTGATGTAGAGACTTGAACGAATATTGAAGGTGAGTTTTCACCTGTATTAGTTGCATTTAGCAACCCAAATGTGTCTGGCACTTACGTCGAGAGAGTATTCCAAGGGAGTAATTGAATTACCTAGCTTCTGAATTTTTTGTTTGCTAAACCAATTAATTGTGGTAAAAAAAAAAGACCAACACCAAACCTTTGAGAATTCCATAATGATTGCTCATAATTTGAGTGGCTTTGAACAGGATATCAAGCCAAACGATACAGGTGTTTTACAGGGGTTCAAAGGTGTTATTGTTGGAGGTTAAAAAGACAAAAATCCGTTTTCTCGATTCACTGTTATTTATTACGTTCCCCTGCGAGAATTCTCTCTTGCTTTTAACATCAAGTAACATAAGAAAAGTTTCTTTCCATTTACGTTCCTCAACAAAACTACCCATTACATTGTGAACTCCCTGAAATGGCACTATTTGCACTGTATAAAAAGACGCGGGGTTTAAGGAGTTTATACTTTGGCATGCAGCTGAGAAGCTACATTTTGGTGAAAATTTGTATATGATAAATGAACTTACCCAGTATTGTCTAAATGAAGTTCATATTGTTATGTGATGGAGGCCTGAAATTCGCCGCCATCATGAAGTTTTTCAGGGGCATCAATCCTTTTTCAGGAAACAGATGTAACAATCACGGGGTCTACAAACAGAGTATACTCAGGAAAAATTTTCTTGAGCATTATTCAATGGGTGTGATACTCCCTATCAGTTACTCAAGACAGGCATGTCAAAATAAAAAACCTTACAATGGTTAGCATGGGAACAATCAAAGTCATCTGATGATCAAATCCTTTGAGCGCTCAATGGTGGAGAGAAATGCATCAGCCTGTATCTTTTTAGATGGGTGGTGTGAAACATGAAAGTGTGTAAACGAATAGTTTGGGTGTTTTTTCATTCATGCCCTATATGCACAATTGCACAGGCCTTTGCCTTGTATGTGGGTTGCCTTTCAAATGCAGAAAATTTCCAATGTACACCTGAGAGTTTTTGAAGAATGAACTATCTGGTCACACATTCAAAATACAATGGGAATGTGAATTTTCTGTGAATTAGTGTATGTACTACTCAAATGGTGCTCACCAATTAAAGGTGAAAGGTATCATTTTATCGAGAAGTGAAACAGATATCTTTAAACCACTTGAGGAGCTCATGAGGGATGAAGGTGAGGGTTAGTTGAGAACACTCGACGTGCCTGTATCGTTCAACCTGGTATGTAACAAAACAGCTGCCACCTTACACAATTAACCCACAAAAAAATTTACGGATGTAAAAATCAAAAACGGTTCACAATCCCAGGGAATGTAGCAAAGAGTAATCCCTATGGCTATTGTTGTGAAGAATTTAAAAAAAAGCACCCAGTGAATTTTATGTTTATATTAAGCCAAAATAAAACTAACCAATAATATTTACTGTGTATTAAATAAAGGGTAGTAAAACCAGGCACATGGCGATGTGGTCAACAACTTTAACAATTGAGAACCCCATTTAAGACCTCAAACTTGAAATTTTGTAACATCATCATTTTTCTAAAAAATTAAATCATCAGACTTGCAAAAATTATGTATTTGTAAAAATAAAGTGTTTGTAAAAATTCAGTTAAAAAATAAAATAATTTTTTTTGTAAATTAATTAATTAATTAAAAGTATTAAGTTGTATTATGTAAAGTTGTATTTTATAAAAGTAAAGAGTAATGTATTTTAGTGGTTACAAATACACTCACATTAATTTTTAAATGCAAAAACTGAAGATGTGAAATGAAATGTAAACAATTACTACATTTGGTTTACATATAGGGAGGGAAAATTGCAACTAGCAGTACGCATCAACAGGGTGTTTCACATGATTGCTGTTGTATTATGATGTGTGACAGGGTAGCACACATCAGTTGTTTGTATTCAAAAAATTGTTAAAGTGCATAAGCAATGAGCCCTAGATACACTTGTATATAGGTGGCATTGGCATATATCACAAAACGTACATTATCAACCTTTTGAAAGCTAGTACCCCCACTCACCATGAGTTAAACTGTTAAGTACTTGAATTTAAAGTAAAAAACGGATGACTTATGTATATATTGTAATGGTCAAGAATGGGTGAACTCGGTTCCACCTTTAAATTCATTCCCCAAACGGACTATTTAATCGGTTTTCCTAGTTAAACCAAAAACTTATCTTTATCATTAGGTATAGAGAACACACAGAATATAGGTGCTCTGATATAAAAAAATGGGGCTTTATTAAAACCTTTTCTTACAATCATTAATTCAGCATACTAAAGTTCACTAGCTTGTAATAAAGTTTCTATTTTTTATTGATTGGAACTTTCAGGAGTCCAGTTCTTTTCACCCCTGTTTTCCTCAGAAATAATTAAAGAGGGTAAACTTTTCAAGTGACATACAAATGATGTCCAGTGATCGTCTGCAACTTATGATCTTTTATGCAAAAAGGTAACTATTAAACTATTACATTTACCAGGTCTATTTTTAAAATTCTCATTACAATTAGGTTTTTTAAAATATTAGTAATTTAATTTAAACAGTATCAATTATTAAACCACAGCTAAATTAAACATCAATTGGTTATTGGGCTTTTATTTCCTTTATAGACTTTCCAGGAAATCTCGCAATCATCAGCGAAGGGTGGACACCACACCTATCATATTTACAGTTGGATCCATCGGATAAGGTCTAAAGGTTGTACTACAAGAGATCATCTACATTTAACTGATTCATTAATCTTTAAGTTCTTTTCTTTTCAGGTATGCTGAGAATACTTAGTCGGATAAGCTTGCATTTTTTTTTTGGAATGACAGGGGTAAGATAAGTTTGGGGGGGGGGCTGTGTGTAAGCTATGTAACAAAGGGAAAGGTTAGTGAGGGCCATCAACCTTAAACTACATAAAAACTTTCTTGAACGAGTTTTCTGTCACCATAACCAGATTCTTTTGTTGGAATCGTTCTGATAGGCACAGATGTTCTCGTTCTACAGAAATTCATGTCTTCGACAAAGCCAAAAGATAGATTTGAATCTTGCTACTGCCACAGATTTGAATTCCTGAAAAATAAAGAACTTTCAGGTAGCTTCCTCTTCACTGCAATTAAGTAAGGCTATTAAACTGCACAACATACCAGATTTCTTAGCAGTTATCTTTTATAATTTTTAGCAATGTATTTCTTTGTGTCTGGTTTTCAACCTCACCATTCATCTTTCGTTCTTTTCTTAGGTTCCCTGCAAATTGTCGAAGAATGCACGCGTTTGTTTCCTTCTTAATATGCCTTAGCCCACCAGTCAGGTTTCCATTTCGTCGACAGCGTGAGTGAAAGAACATATTCTCTTCTTGAACCTCTGATCGCCAACGTCAATTTCTCCATCAGGCTGCCTTTTTTCCAATGTCATTCACAAATTGTTTCATTTACATTTTTCAACAATAGGGCACAAGAAATATTTATTAAATAGTATCATCAAATTGTCATGGTAAAAATTATTTATTTTTTCAAAGTCAATTTTCACAAGTAAAACTTTTCTGTTTAATCATTGAAAGGTTCTTAGCCAATAAACAGTCTTTATGTCAGTTTTAAGATGTGTCACACACAACGCAGAGATATGAAGAACTGGAGCACCCAAAAGGATAAGAAATGATTGAGCCCAATCATGGAGAAAAAATTTTCCATCCCCCAACAAAATCATTATATACACACACATACGACCATACTTTTTTTTGTTTAGGCATACAAGTTTAATGACCCAGGGCATTTTAATATTTTTACTTACATAAACTTAAGATTATAGTTTTAATACTTTTTAAAATAAACGAAAAATAAAATTTCTTTAACTTTTTTACTACATTGGTTAAAATGTCAAATTCACCAGTTTTAAAATAAATGATAAATGAAATTACTTTAACTTCTTACTAACTAGGTTAAATATTAAATTTATCCGATTTTAAAATAAAATGATAAAAAAGTTACCTTAAATTTTTACTAGCTTGGTTAAATGTTAAATTCACCTATTTTAAAATTAATTTTACTTTCTTGAATAAATGCTAATTTTTCCGGTTTTAAAGTTAATTTTACATGTATCAATCAACCAAAACTGTAAGTAAAAAATTTAAAAAACCCTGGGTCATTAAAACTTGTATGCCTGAATGAAAAAATATTAAAAAGTAAAGACTCAATTTTTTCGTAAATTTTTAAGCACTTTATTTGAGAGGTGTTGGGTAAAGTCATACAAATGAAATACAGTACTGAGAACTGAGCCATGCATTCAACTACCCAGGCTTGAGACCTGAGCACATGAACTAGCATATCCCTTGATCTAATCAGTTCGCACTCCAAAAATCTCCTTCACTGACAGTATGGAAGTATTGACATTCTGCCAGTAGACAATGTATTGTGCACAAGAAGAACTGTTTGAAGATTTGAAGTAGCCTTGATGAAACGCTCAGTATAGTGAAATACGGCAGCTCATTATTCGTGAAATAACGGCAGCAACGTGATGCCAGGGCCGGATTAAAGGGGCCAGATGGTAATTGACCCCACCAAGCAGAGGGTGTAAAAGTCACAAACCCTGCAAGGCGGGGCACCAAAAGATTTGTGTGATTTTGCACTATACTAAGACCTATTGCTCTAATCACAGGACCACAGTCATGACAGTCATGTATGATAATTTCAATAAAGGAGCCTTCTGCAGTGAGAAAAAATAAAAAATAAAAGACAGTAAAAAACAGTAAAAAGAAAATACTCACTGGTTGACTTGGCGCCTTCAACGCACATTGCATCGAGAAAATTATTTTGCGAGTCGATCTTTGACAATGCCATTACTTCAGGATGATGTGGGTGCAAAAACAAAACTCAATCATTGTGACTAGGCGAAAAACTCGGAATTAGTTTGAAAGACAAGTACAGAATTAATGATGACTTGCAAACTCAGCTCAAGAAAATTAATTTTTAAAACTTTTCCTTGTAAGCGAATACTAAAAACCTGCGACTCGCTGGTCGAAAACGCACGCAGTGACATCTACGCAAGTAATCACACTTACTATTCTATTTTGCAAGTAATCAAGGCTAAATTTTTCCAGAGGTTGGTGAATACAAGCCACAAACCAACCATTCAGAAGCAGAAAATGAGAAATTGTAGACTGCCCTAATGTACTGGGTAGAATGCAAGGAAAACAAATGGGTAACACATGATGAAACATGAAAATTGGTAGAAACTTAAATAATAACACCCAATCCAAACTTCATGGACTGCAGAAATCGAGCAAAATAGCCCAACCTGCTTGAAATATTAAATCGATTGCTGAAATCCGGGGATTACGGAAATTAGAACATATATGGTGCCCAATTGTCAAAAAAATAACCCAAATTTTAATAGTTTTGAGGAATTGTAAATTGAAAGTATAAACTACATTTTTAAATGAATGTCACATTGAGTAAAATAAATTGTACAATTTAGTCAAAAATTAATAACACTACTGTAACCCTGAAAAAATTGAATCAATTTATTCAGTGTGTAGTAAAACTGCCCACATAAAAGGTAATTAAATGAATAGTTAATTCATCTCATATAGTAGCAGAATACATATTAGTTTGTTTATTTTTAAAAAAATATTTTTATTAATAGAAAAAATAGTGCAGTGAACTCGAAATTGAATTTACTTTTTAATAAAAGCAAGCCGTCTTTTCACTTCATGCTGCAATTGAACTTCTGGTGAACGTGTCAACAGAAGAAACGGCCATTGCTAGATCACAGAAAGTGTTGAATGGCCGTCAAGACATCCAGAGCAGAGTGCAATTACTACAACAAATTAACAATTAATGAATAACCTTACTCAGATTTTGATATTAGAGAGCACACAGACATAAACGACTATGTACATGCACTGCCACCCAAGAATACGGTTGTTTCGTCGAAGTTATTGTTATGCAATATCAACCCATGAAGGTATTGTTGACATGAAAAGAGATGAGAAAATAAGTAAAAGGGTAGGAAGCGACTACAACAAAGTCGATCCTCACCACCGAATATATGGTAATTGCCCACCAATCAGAAGATATTACTGCTGATTGGTGGGTTAACGAAGAATATGCTTGATTCGTCAAGGTAATTACTGAGAAATTTACAAAATGCAAAGTTACAATTGTTGGAATGCTTTTACAACCGGACTGCTCTTACAACCGGACTGCTCTTGCTCTTGTAAGCGGACCTTATTAGTGTTCTCCATTGGTACTTCTTTTGTTGATGATGCTGTTCACTGTGTCTAAAATAGGATTTCTTACAAAGTTTGTTTGATTATTGAGGATTTTTCCATCTTCAGCCATCATGTATCTTCCTAAACTCTAAAGCTTCACAAGTCAAGATTCTTCTGTGGTCATGTTCATTCTTGATTACTGTCATTATATCGTTAGTGTACCCAAAGGAGTGTTTGTTCTTAATCAGGTGTTCCGCGAAAGCAGAACTTCCATCTCTTTTTATCCAAGCCCTGCGATGATCCGCAAATCTTTCTTTGAACGACCTTTTCGTACACCCGATATAAAAGGATTGACACGTTGGACATGTGAGTTTATACACTCCACTCGAAGAAAAAAGATCTGCCATATTGTTAATTTTCTTAATCGGGTTTAGAGCATATTTGCACTTGTTCCTGGTTTTAAACGCTATTTTCAAGCCTCTGCTACGGAAAATGTTGCTAATCCTTGAGATTTCTGGGCCTGTGTAGGTGAATGCCGTGTATTGTTGGTTAGGGAGTAGATCGGGCTGGTGGGTAAGTTTGCATTTGGTCACCTCGTCCGGAAAGGAATTTTTTCTGGCCATATCATATGTAAGGTGAATTTCTTCTCTCCTGTCTTTGGTGGTTACAGGGTATGCAATTGCCCGATTGAAGTGGTATCTAAGTGCCGCTGCTTTTTGTTGTGGAGGATGATTAGAGTCAAAGTTAATAATATTGTCGGTTGTAGTTGGCTTACGGAAAACGTTGTATTCTATTTGTCTGTTGCATCCTTTCCTCCTAATCGTCATATCTAGAAAATTGATTGTGCCTTCAGTTTCCTCTTCCATGGTGTAGGCCATGCTTTGGTGGAAACCATTGAACAAGTTTAGGAGTTGGTCTGCATCTGTCTTGGATTCGTCTAGAACAATCAATGTGTCATCTACGTAACGGGCATAGAATACAATATGTTTAGTTTGCATTAAGGGAGTGACGTGTGTGGCTTCCAGCGCTTGTAAAAACTCTTCTGCCATAGTGGCCTGATAGGGGAGCCTATTAAGACCCACTATCCATGGAGTAAAAACCGTCTCCAAAGAGGAAGTAATTCTGCTTGTGTATCACCTTGAGAGCACTAACCATATCTTCACGGACCTCCTCTTCTACGCTGTTCAAGGTAAGCCGGTTTTTGATGAGGTCAATAGTTTCACGGAATGGGATATTTGTATAAATATTGACTATATCTAAAGATACCATCCTGTAATGATCCTCTATTTGAAGTGAGCTAAGGAGTATTGTTAATTGAGTATTGAGAAGAAAAAAAGTTATGCGGGGATGGTAAACACCAGGAGCTACTTCTACAGCATGAAATTGTAGAATTCCTGAAAAACAATTTCAGCTATTAATTAACTTCTTGAAACTGTTCTCTCTACCAACAAGTGTAATTTTCCGGTGCGACGCCGGGTGCCTCTGCTAGTTTAAAAATGAAGATGTGGCTGTAGCATTCATAGCAGCGAATCAAAATCAACAAATTAGAAAGACTTCTAATATTAAGACGAATAATTTTGTAATAGAATTTGTTTTGGTCCGATGAGCCATTTTTGTGTTATAACGTTGTTTTTGTATAAACCTTCCTCCGGTTCTATCTTGTACCTTTTCATGACAAAATGGAGACTCTATGCCATTGTACCATGCCACCTTTTCAATTTTTGTTTGCGTTTTAATTTATAAGTTCAGGTTAAAAGCGTTTCAGCTAAAAACTCGATACAAATCTAACTTTCAGATACGTAACAGTTTTTTATTCTGAACATAAGCACGTGACTAATTGAGATACCTGACATGAATCGCTTTTTATAAAATAACCGGTTTTGTACCTTTCCTAATTGAGATACCGGAACATAATTTGGATATTCATGATGTAAAAATTGTATTCAGCTTGGATATTTGAGGAAAAGTGAGAAAAAATCTGTGACATATTTTTATCTATCCTATCTATAAGTTTGTTTAATTAAAATGGAATATTCTTCCATACTAAGCAAAGAATCTGTAACGCTTTTTTAAGAGTTTTCATCGGACCAACAATAGGGTAGCGACCTAAAAATTGGATCGGGCTCATAAAGTGGATCACGCTAAGCTTTGGGACAAACCGCTCTTCTATAACTCATTTTCATAAATTGCAGCTAGAAGGTAATATAGTTCTTTCTTGCAGCTTGCTGTTGGCAGCTTCGTAAGCTTCGTCGTGACCGCTCAAGCTTCCGTCGCTTGCTTTCTTAAGGTAAGTCATTTTCGTGTCTGCTGAGGAGAAAATAAGTTTAACCGTTTGCATTTCAGTAAAGAATATTGATATCAATGAGTTATTAGGATACGTTAATGTGCAACTGCCTGGCTGCACATGGATTGAAAGCATGACTCGATAGCAACTTGCATTATTTTTAATGTTCACAAGTGTAAAGAGGCACCTGTAAATTTAACGTGGATCACCAATCCTCCTGATGAGTGGGTAGTTCATTTCTTAAGGGAAGTGTCACAAGCGGAGAACGAGAGAGGGCGTGGTAGGAGGATTTGATGACGTGGAATCGAGAGAGGGGAAGGGAGAACGAAGAGATTGGGGATGGTGGGAAGGAAGAAGGAGACGAAGGAAAAAGGAGATCTTCCTCTGTTGAGTTGGGGCAACGCGTTCTATGTCTCGAAAAATATGTGTTTTGGCGTCGACAAAAGGAGGAGCACTGAGAGAACTGAAATAAAGTTCGAGTATTTTTACGGACTGACTCCAAGCGACGACAAGGAGATGGGAAGAGTAATGAACGTTCTAAAGATCAGTGGCACTCTTAATCTATCGGCAAAACGTAATTCTCATGCTATAGATGAACACATTCGTGGCTTTATAAAGAAAAATGAGGAACACAATGTCTGTGAAATTATTTTAATTTCGAGAAAGCTCTAATACAAGATTACTTACCTTCACCCCCGCTCTCTGTGTGCCTTACCTGTATCGGGTTAGAATTTCAGTTGGAAAATTATCAATTATTGGCTGCCCAACGAATAGAGATAAAGTTTCGACGTATTTGTATTGTGGGCAACTTTCCTTGGAGCTTACCAGCTTATTTAGCCAACGGACTGGGACAATTTACGGTCATGAAAACCCGGTAAAAGTTTACGTTTTTTTATATTAAATTTATTCATTTCTGCCGATTGCGTATTGAGGACTGAGAAATACTTAATTTAAATATTTTTTGAATGAGTTGAATCATCAACGCTATTCAATAATTATATTTATTAATACCTTATTCAGCGTTGGAATTATTCATTAACTTTATTCATATCTTGGATTATTCTTTAAAAAAAAGAAGTCTTTTAGGATAATATCTGAAGATTTAACTTTAACATATGGATTTCTTGTTTTATATGAGGATTTTATTAACATCGAAATAACAGAAGAAAAATTCGATGCTATAACTAGTGAGTCTGAAATGGCTGCTACAAATGCTAGCTCAAAAGAGCGACTGCAAAATAAAAACGGCCCAATTCGAAATTTTAAAAATTGAGTAATGTTAATAAAGCGTCAGACTTTAAAAAAAATTAATTCTTCATCAAATATATTTATAAATTTGATGGACGGTAATCCGACAAAGATTACTAGAGTAGTAAATAGTAATGGGAGGGCGTATAGTTCATATAGCCCAATAGATATTGCTGAATACGAATGCCAGTGTCATTTAAGAGACGAAGCAATGGAAAATTTGCACAGATCGTACACAAAGTCGGTAACAACAACCGAACAGGATATACCAGTCAAAGTAATACTAGTGAAATTATTAGTTCAACTGAAACTAAAACTACAAGAGACTTAAATTCTAATGAGATAGACACATTAAGAAAGTCGTTAAAAAGTGGATTCGTTAATTTGCAAGCAATTAATTTCCTGTCTGTTAGAAATACAATAGAGGATTTTGTTTGCAATATTACGAGGGGAGATCAAAAAGTAAGTTGCACTTCCATGGTATGGCCATTTATTACACCACCTATACAAAAGCAACACGGCTATAGCAGCATACAATGTAGGTTCACTTTACCACATAGTCCCCAAGAGACCCTAAACATTTATCCGAACGATTAACCAACTTTTCGATTCCGGATGTTTAGAAATCTCCTCCAGCGTTTTGTAACCACACGTTGACAGCCGCTTTCACCTCCTCATCGTTTCGAAAGCATTGTCCACCGAGTTCCGTTTTAAGCTTACCCCGAAAAGATGAAAGTCGCATGGCGATAAGTCGGGACTATATGGAGGATGTTATCAAACCTCCCACTTGAATCGCTGCAGCAGTTCGCACGTTTGGCAGGCCTTGTGAGGTGTTGCCCGGAAATTGCACGCTCTCCATATACAGCAGTGATTTCACGATGAATGTCCGTGCAATTCACCCGTTTGGCCTATAGAAATCGGATTGCTGCTCGCACCTCAAGTTTGGAGTGGACATCCAGTTGACGTACCATTGCTTTTAGCCCGCTAGTCACACAAAACACGACGGAAAACCACAATAACCGTCCTATCCGACGTCTGCGCAGTTAATGTCCCTTTCTCCGCTTAGCCCAAGATTGCGATACACAGCGCGCTCCTGCGGCGAGTTAGTGCAACTTACTTTTTGATCTCCCCTCGTATGTATCGTCATTTAATATTTTCTGTGAGAATGCATCAGAGGATACAAAGTGTATTCTCATGACTCAAAGTGTATAGTGTATTCTCTATACTAATAATGATATAGAGGTACAACCAAATGCTCTTCACAGGAGTAGTCTAAGTGGAGAAAATTTTGAACAGATAAGGTCAAATTTTATTAATCCGTCAATAAAGGCAATGAGTCCCAGACAGGGAATGATAATAGTGAGCTGATTCTATTGCAAGTCTTAAATCAGTTGGAGCATGCTCTTGCCATAATTGACAGGTTATTGAGTTTTGTCGATAGACAGCATCTGCAGCTCTTTCAGTCAAAATTGGTTTACCCTAGAAAAGAAATGCCTAGTTCTGCTCATAAAAATATTCTACACAGCGGATTAATTTTCATAAACAAAGGAAACATCATCGCAAAGCGAGAGTTTTCGTGGAAAGAGACAGCTCCATTAAAAACACTATTGTGTTTAGCCAACGAAAAGACATGCCCGTAAATGTTAGAGTATAAGAAATTTACATCAAACAAGGATTATCAAAGAACAAGTTAACACCGCTAATAAATAGCCCTACGTTAATAAGAAAAATCTTGTTAACTACTCGTATCAAAGAACAATAAAGAAAAAGCAGAGGAATGTTAACAGTCAGTTATATGCCTTGCATGAACAGAGAACAGGTAATAAGTCTACTCTTTCAAGTTATATGAATATTGCATCATCTTTCTTCTATATATATAAAGAAGGATGTTTGTTTGTTTGCGGGTTTGTTTGTTTGTTTGTTTGTTTATACAAATCTACAGTTTTATTCCGATGTTGATAAAATTTCGCATACATGACCTTCAAAGCATGAGGAAGGTCACTGTCTGCCTCAGATTTCGAAAAAATCATAATTATTTATAAAAAATCGATATTCATGGTTAGGGCAGGGCATATTAATGAGAAATATCTCATGACCAACAATGCAAGGCAAAGCTTGTGCAACAATAGGTATCAACAATGGTATCAACACGCAATTCACAAACACTCTGAACGGACGAACAATATATCTCATGACCAACAATGAAAGGAAAAGTTTGTGCAACAATAGGTATCAACAATCGTGTCAACCCCAATTCACACTACGCTCGGACTAGCAACAGACATCTCATGACCAACAATGCAAGACAAAGTTTGTGCAACAATAGGCCCGTCATGTTCGCATCAACAATAGTCTCAATGCGCAATTCACCAATAACAATGAGCACAAAATTATTCAATGAATTATAACAATGAACATAAAACGATGATGCAATGGCAAACATAATAGTCCCTTCGCTCTAGGTTGTTCTGTTTACCTACAAGCGTATTTATCCCAGGCAACGCCGGGTCCTCTGCTAGTACATCATATAATTAAGAAGAATAATAATAAAGAAGAATAAGAGACAGAGGACTCAGTTAACAGTTATTTTGGAACTTAATAACTGAAGAATAGAAAATCATAAAAACCAAATCGAATGTAATAGCATATATATATCGCGTCCAACAACAGAAAACCATACCCCATAAATTCGCTGGCATTGCAGTGAGCGGGAAAAAAAAATATTGGAACAGAGGTTTCAAGAAGAGTACAAGTGATAGGAAGATTTGATGACGTGGAATCGAGAGAGGGGAAGGAACAGCGAGGAGATTGGGGAGGGTGGAAAGGAAGAAGGAGATGGAGCAAAAAGGAGCAATCGAAGTACCGGAGTTCTACATCTCGAAAAATGCCTTTATTGGCGTCGACAAAAAGAGTAGCCTTCAGAGAACTGAAATAGAGTTCAAGTATTTTTATGGACTGACTCCATGTGACAACCAGAGAAAGGATGGTTAAGAAACGTTTCAAAGGTCAGTGAAACTTTTAATCTACCAGCAAAACTTATTTCTCATGCTATAGATGAGCATATTAGTGGCTTTATATAGAAACTCGAGAAACACCAAGTCTGTGAAATTATTTTATATTCGAACAAAGCTCTAATACAAGATTACCTACCTACATCCCTCCTCCTCTTAGTGTGTCCAACACTATCGATTTAGAATTTTCCTTGGACAATTATCAATTATTGGGTGCCCAACGAATAGAGATAAAGTTGCGATGTATTTGTATTGTGGGTAATTTTCCTTGGAGCTTATCAATTTATTTAGCCAACGGACTGGGATTTTTTAATGTGATAAAAAGCTGCTAAAAGTTTACCTTTTTTGTATGCTCAACTAAGTTAAATTTATTCATTTCAGCCGATTGTGTATTGAGGGCTTAGAAATATTTAATAATAATATTTTTTTGAATGAGTTGAATCATCAAAGCTTCTTTAATAATTATATTTATTAATATCTTATTCAGCGTGGCAATTATTCAATTACTTTATTCATATCTTGGATTATTGTTTAAAAAAAAGAAATTTTTACGGAGAATATCTGAAGATTTAATTCTAATCTAAGGATTTCCTGTTTTATCTGATGATTCCTACGACATTTGCTGGACCCATGCCTCGTGTGAAGCTACATTGAACTGAAGCTTTATTGAATGCAAGAGTATTCGTCGGCATTCCTCGAATCCCAGGGATAGCCAAGTTTTCATTGAAGTGCACTTCTGGAATGTGGAGGGGGTGTCCCCACCATTTACACCTGCCCACACCCACAGGTATGCAAATGATCAGAGGTGCCACCACCACATTCCAGATTCTTACTAGCCTTACCCCTCTACATTCCATTTGCGCACATTTCCAACTGTTGTTGTTCACCTGTCTGTTGACGTTTCAGGTGAACAATGGTTTGATAATTATCTTTAAACAATGGTTTGATAATTATCTTTAATTAATTAATTTTTATTTACCTATGAATTTTCTTGATTTGGGTGTCTCCATTGGGGTGGGTGTTCTATTTGATTACTTTTTGATCGGGTTTTCTATTCATGTGTGTGGTCACTCAACTGGTTTGTGACATCTTCTTGATTAATCACGTGATTGCGTCCATGTTCCGATGTCCTGAGGCTGAAAATAATATTACTTTCATAATTCTTGGTTCTGCCATGCAGTGAAGCATCCCTGCCCTAATGAGTGTCATGCAGTGAAGCACCACCACCTATGTGAAAGGCAAGTGTCCTTGTGCTCAGAGGGTAAAACGCACTTGTGTGATTTTATCTCACAATATATAGAACTCTTGCTCGCGCTTATAATGGCCTTCTGGCAGTGTACGGTTGACATACTGGCACCTCATTTTGATTGTCTATTTACAAATTAAATATTGTTTTTCGTGCAACCAAATTTTTTTTATGCCCTTCTACACTTTCTTCTAAATAAAACTACTTTTGTTTCAAGGTGTATTGCTTGTTTTTTAATTTTCTGATAGTGAGTGCAGACTACTACCAACTGTAACCCGAAGTTTTACAGGGTTGACAATTAACTTCTAAAACTTTTATAAATACAGATTCTCGCTAAAAATGTTTAATTTGCTTCTACTATCTGTGTTTTTTTGTGATCTGATTGCTCAGTTTGATGTTTGTTTTAAATAATTTTGTCTCTCAAGGTCTACTCTTTTTAAGAGCAAGCATAGTTCAAGCATAGTTGATAACATTCTATACGAGTTTTAAGTTAAATCTGGTTAAAAAATTCACTTCATCTTTTCACTATTACTTGACTGTGTACCCTGCACAGGTCAGTGGGTTGAGCATCAGGTGTTCATTCACTGCTTGAGTGGAGGTCTGAGTTCATTTCTCTGTGTCTCTAGTGCCCACATTTTTCGTCCAATCCCCATTTTTAACCCATTGTACATATAGTTACCAGACATTAGTTTCCATACTGTCCTGCATTTGACCGATTTATGTCTAGGGTCTGTTGCTAACGTATTTGACCTCAACAGTGTTGGTTGATATTTGTTTTCAATCATTTGAGGTTGAATTCGGCTGACTGAGCTCGATCAGTGTTTTTCATTGTTTTACACCTGATTTGCTGAGGTCTTTAAACCAAATTTTATGTGTTTCAATGGTGTTAAGATGTACATGATATGGTTGTTGCTGTGCAGTGGCTGCATGTGCTCTCTGATTTTACTAAACTTCACAATCCCAACGTATATAAGGTGAATTTTAACATGTTAACATGCCAGATAACAGTGAAAAGCTTTTTATTTGTTCAAAACGCAGCTAATTGTTCAAATACGTTGATAGTAGTTCACTGTTACCCTCTGATTGCGAGTGCCTTTGTAGTAACATTTTCTATACATTTCGACTGCAACAGGTTAATTGCCAGTGTTAAAAAAGGGTACTTTCCCAAAATGAATTGTAAACTGTTGTTAGTTGAAAACAGTTGTTAATTTTTCAATTCAACTATTCTTTTTACTTTTGACACGTGGCTTACGATTTTTTATCTTCTTTGTTGCTGTTATTTCAGCTGAAAACGTGCAGGTGTATGCGGTGGTTTCCTATGTTCTTTGTTTTCAAACTGTTTGGGGGAGATCTAATACATTCAGTGTGAAAGTGTAGGCAGTCTCTAATAACAACGTTTACGCTAACCCAAACTAAAAAAATCTTCATGCCTTCCCAGTTAAGGAACAAGAAATATGTTTCCCCATTATTTTCACTGGTTTTCCACCTCGTTAAAAGTGTTTCCTTTTAGGCAAATGCGTACGCAAGGATCTAACGTAATTCAAGTATAACATTGACCGTGTTGGATGTTATCAAGTAGGGAACTGTTACGATAAAAATTCGCACTAACACACACAAAAAATATTTATGATTTCCATTCAGGCTATGTGAAATGCGTTCTCCCATTAGTTTATCTGGTTTTTCATTTTATTAAAGTGTTTCCCTTTCAGCCAATGCCTATGCAAGGTTTACTAAATAACTCAAGTTTAACATCAGCCATATTGGTTGTCATCTAAGGTAGCTTATACGATAAATGCTTAAGCTAAAATGTCATCGTTTCCAGCAACATGGGTTTTCATGTAATTCAAATACTACATTTACCGAGTTGGTTGACATCTAAGTCGGCATCTGTTATGATAAACGTTTGAGGTAATCCACGCTAAATAGTCTTTGAAATGATTTCCAGTCAGGGTATTTGAAATACGTTTCTTCAATAGTTTCACTAGTATTTCCTCTCATTAATGCCTTTCATATCAAGAAAGGTCTGTCTGGTTACATGAAAAACGATGGTTTGTGCTCTGTTGAAGATAACCTATTATTTCACAGCTATTTACCCATTTCAGTGGTTTGGTCCAGTCAACTGCTTTGTCAAAAACTCCTTATTCTGACAAAAGTTATCGGAATTGTTTTAAATCTTATATTGAACAGTCATTACATCACTAACGTTCTAAATATGTTTGACACTTTCATTCACCAATTCACCTTCACACACATATCAAATTCATTAGTGATGTGTGAACTACAATTAACTCACAGGGAAAGAATTAATTAATATTTAGTTAATATTAATTTTGATGAACCGAATATGTACTGATATTACAATTTTCTTAATTTTTCAACCAAAAATGTCATTCATTATGTAACAGGACTCGAAAAATTAAAGTATTCGTTGGTTGGGTGGTTGGTTGGTTCGTGGTTTATCTAAAGTTTGAACCACATAACATACATTTCCCTGATAACCAAACATGCAACATCTGACCAACTGACAACAACCTCTTGTCCACAAAAGAATTTTATTAAGCATATACGTATTTCGAACTCATTGAGTTCATTATTCAATGCCGATACAGAGTTTGGTCGACAATCGACAATCGAACAGTGTAGTGTATCAGTATTCGACTGGAACTTGAAGCATAGCTTCCATAATCTCACCCTTCATAATCATATTCCAAGGGAAATACACTGAGCTAGAAAAGAAGCCTGATGTACCCACAAGGGTCATCCAAAGTATGAAAGAAAATTGCCTCCTCTTGGTGGAGGAAAATTTGATTGACGGCTGTCTAGACTAGAAGCAGACCACTAGTATTAGATAAAACACGACCTATGAAGTCCAGTAATCTGGAAATAAGACATTATCAATGTCTTCAAAATTAATATCAAGTATATGCCTTGGATCACGATATCTCTTTCTATGCATAGGATGCTTTAAAATGCCCGAGACTAGCTCGTTGCTATGATTTTCTATATTGGGCAGCATGGATTCCATGAGCCCTTGAACGTATTTGGAAATATGAGTCATGTTGAAGTCATTATAAATGGAGGAATTGCGAACAATTCTACGATCTTTTTGCGCAATAGTCCTAAGGGTAACGTTTTTGAACGTTTGCAGTTCTTTTCATCTAGTCTTATATATTGTGGCCCAGACGGGCATTCCATAGGTCAAGATAGTCCGAACAATGACCTTATAGAGTAGGAGTTTATTATCAATGTTTAGAGCACTATTCCGGCCCAGCAGAGCAATCAAGCTAAACTTGGCTCTCCTGGCCTTATTCAACGCATAAGCTACGTGGGGAGTCCAGGTAAGTTTAGAGTCAATAACAACACCAAGATATTTATAAGTTTCAACCCAGTCCAGTTTTTTGCCATATAGTGTTAGAGAATCTAATGATCTATTTCTCTTCTTGGAGACAAACATCGCCTTGCATTTGTCTACATTCAATTTTAGCCTCCACTTGCTAAACCAGCTTTCACACTCCTTTAGAGCCTTCTGCAGCCGCGAGACTACTACGGCTGGTTGACGAGCACAGGTCAGTATAGCAGCGTCATCTGCGTAAAAAAAAGAGCTTACATTTAGAAGGACTTGGAAAGTCTCGCATAAAATAATTGAATAATACTGGCCCCAGGACTGAACCCTGTGGGACACCAGCTTTTACTTCATACATAGGAGATAGATTATCTCCAACTCTGGCCTGAAAGAACCGGTTGGAGAGAAACTAGTGTATCAGAGTAATTATGTCTTGAGGAAATCCATCCATAATCATTTTAAAAATAAGACCATCGTGCCAGACTTGGTTGAAGGCTTTGTGTACATCGAGTAAAACGACCTCACAATACATAGAGAGATTAAGGGGCTCATTGATATCCGCTGCGAGCCTCCATGTTTGGAGTTGGCAGGAATGGTTTGAGCGAAAGCCAAATTGTTCATCGCGGATGAGATCGTTGGCATCACAGTACTCAATGAATCTCTTGAGAATTGTTTTTTCCAGGATCTTGGAAATTGATGGTAACAAGCTGATGGGCCTGTAGCTAACAGGATTTACAGGATTTAAACCTGGCTTAGGAATGCTGAAGACAACTGATTGCTTCCAAGCATCCGGGAAGTAAGTGTTCTTCCAGCAGTCGTTAATCACTTTTGCAATATCTTAAATTGTATTTTGAGGTAAATTTTTCAAAGCACTGTTCTTAATAGAGTCATTACCTGGAGCTTTTCTCGTTTTTAAATTTTTACTGATGCTTAGGACTTCGTTTACATCAATGCCATGTTTTGGGAATTCATTGCCGTGAATATTATAGAAGCCAGTTATGCAGGATTTTACTTTCTCAGACATATCAAGTCCTATTTGCCGACCATCAGTAGGCGTGACAAACTGTTCTGAAAGTGAACTTGCAATAAGCTGAGCTTTATCATCATCATTCGTGATGAATTTGCCATTTTGGGCTAACAGAGGTGGGATATTAATGGCTTTCTTGTTTTGCAAGGCTCGAACCATGCACCAAACAGAGTTATCGTGGGTCGACAGACTCTTAACTTTATCGCTCCACCTGTCATTACGAAGTGCTTTTACCTCCTCGTGAACTCTTCTAGTGAGCCTATTATACTTGGTCTTAAGCCATGCATCACTAGTTCGGTACCACTGCCTTCTAACCTTATTCCTTTGCTCAATTAATTGTTTGATTTCTGGGGTGAGATCAAGGTGATCAGCTCGCTTCGACTCTAAGGGTGAAGCACTAGAGTCAATAGCTGCATTTATACGTTTAGTAAGCTTTTTCACATTGGTATCTATGTCGCTCGTACTATTTACGTTATTTAGTGGGTCGTCATCATTTTTGAGAATTTCTCTAAAAAATTTCCAGTCTTGTTTGAGCCTCAGTTCTTCTTTGAGGTCAATGTTTACGTAATCAAAATTTAGTGCAACTGGTTTATGGTCTGAGGATAGATCATTGACAGTATAGATAATGAATGATTTGTAGAAGCCCTTCAACAACACAATATCGAGTACATCACTTGAAGGAGAATGATCACAATAAAATGTATCATCCACAGGGCCTACTGCAATAATATCAGATTGCTTTTGCACGTAGCCATACAAAAGGATACCGTTTTGGTTACGGCATCTTGAATTCCAGTGCGAGTGCTTAGCATTCAGGTCTCCCGCCATAATAACGGGAATATTCCCGGAAAACAGTTCGTCGAGCTCATTGGCATCGAATTTATGCTTGGGCGCATTATATAGAGCCACTAGTTTCACCTCTCCCAGTGTGGCATCAGTAATGATAGCAGAGGCAGCTTCCATTCCCATATAGTCTCGGGTTGGTTCCTCCCGATCATGAATGCCTTTCTTAATAATAATTGCTGACCCACCTGACGGGGACTTTACTGTAGTGGGAAGAATTCTGTCTTTACGATAGACACAGTAACCAGGTAGCCTGAAGTCGCGGTCTGGCCTTAAGAGTGTCTCACATAGAAATGCTATGTTTATATCCCATTGGGTTAGGAAGTTGTAAAACTCAATATGCCTCCGGGGGACCCCCTGGCGTTCCATATTACGCATCGAATTTGTAATAGAATAGCATCGATCAGCCATACTGTCAGTTTTTATTCTTAAGTATTCCACTCATCAGTGGCATTTTCTTGCCCAGTTCGTTTAACAAATTGCATACACTGCCAATTTGTTTATACATTACTTGAAAATCATTCACGTTAATGCTCTTATCTTGTTTGGAGACCAGAGTTTAGTCGACAATCGACAATCGAACAGTGAAGTGTACATTCGTTAGGATGGGACGAAAGCAGCGCTTTCACAAGCTCATCCAACCAGAATAAACTCCAAAGGAAATACACTGAGGTAGTCAAGAAGCCTAACCAACCCAAGCGGTCTTCCATATTATACAAAAAAGAAAGTAAGATTGACGATTGTCAGAAACAAAAAATAAACGAAATAAAAAATACAAGGAGAAATAAGATTATCACATCTTCCAGTAGTCTGGGAAAGAGACGTTGCTAATATCTTCAAAATTGATGTCAAGAACGTGCCTCGGTTTACGATACTTCGTATGCCAGTTCATATTCATTGAGTTCTCCAGTATCCCTTTCACAAGCTTATTGTCGTGAGTCTTCATCTTCTGTATCATAATCAAAAGGAGATCCTGTATAAACTTACCGATATGGGCCATGTTTAAATCGAGGTGGATGGATTGGTTTTTCACCGTCCTTCTGTCCAGCTGGGCAATGGTCCTCAGGGTAACATTCTGGAATGAGTGTAGTTCACTCCATCTGCTTTTACAGATAGTCGCCCACGCAGGCATGCCATAAAGGAGTATGGTCCGGATAATCGATTTGTACAGAAGTAGCTTGTTGTCAATGCTGAGGGCGCTGTTGCGACCCATAAGAGCTATGATACTGTACTTAGCCCTCTTCGCTTTGTTCAGAGCATAGGACATATGCTGGTTCCATGAGAGTCTTGAGTCAATGATAACTCCCAGGTACTTGTAGTTGTCCACCCAGTCCAGTTTCTTATTAAACAGAACAAGAGAATCTGGGGGATGCTTGAGCTTCCTATTGAGGTACAAAGCCTTGCACTTTCCGACGTTAAGGTTCAACTTCCAGCAGTTAAACCAGTCTTCGAACTGCTTCAAGGCGCACTGCAGCCGAGTGATAACGTGAGCCGGCTGGTGTGCCCATGTCATAATGGCAGTGTCATCCGCATAAAAATACAGATTACAATTATCGGGTTTTGGGAAATCATGTACAAAGTAATTAAAAAGCATAGGCCCGAGGACAGATCCTTGAGGGACACCGGCCTTTACAACACAGGGTGTGGAAAGATTTTCTCCAACCTTGGCTTGATAGGATCTGCCGTCAAGAAAGGATTTCACCATCAAGAAAAAATCGGCAGGGAACCCGTCTCTGTTCATTTTGTAGACAAGGCCCTCATGCCACACTTGGTCAAAAGCTTTACTGACATCGAGAAATACCACCCCACAGTACCTGGATAGGTTCAGGGGGGTGCTCAGGTCTTCAACGAGCCTCCATATCTGCATCGGACAAGAGTGGGCAGCACGAAAGCCAAACTGCTCTTCCCGTAAAAGGTCATTTGCAAGACAGTGATCTTGGAATCTGACAAGGATCGTTCTCTCCAACACCTTGGACATCGAGGATAGCAAGCTAATAGGTCGGTAGCTCGCGGGAATTGCAGGATTTTGTCCCTGCTTTGGGATACTCAACACAATAGATTTCTTCCAAGCCACAGGGAAGTGAGAAAATTTCCAGCAGTCGCTAATGATATTGGTGAGAAATTCAATAAAGTTCTTTGGGAAATTCATAAGGGCTTTATTACTCACCTTGTCTTTTCCTGGAGCCTTCTTCTTTTTCAGTTTATTTATGATGTTGGCGATCTCACCAGCCTCGATGTTGTACTTCGTAAAATGCTTCGGGACTTCATCAAAGTTGTAAATACCTTCTTCCACACGCCGAGACATGATTTGGCTCTCGGGCTTATCATTGGTAGGAGTAACAAACTGCAGTTCCAGTGAATCTGCAATGACTTGGGCCTTGTCCTGATCAGTTTGCACATAGTTACCTTGTGATGTACGGAGTGGAGGAAGCATAACATTCTTCGTCTTCTGTAAAGCTCTAACCATACTCCAAATGGAATTGTCGCGAGCCGACAAGCTTTTGAGTTTTTCATTCCATCTAGCGTCGCGAAGCTCTTTTATCACTAACCTGTTGTACTTGGTTTTGAGCCAAGGTTCACGATAGCGTTGCCAAAGTCTACGGGTTCTGTTTCTTTCAACAATTAGGCGTTGGATTCCAGGAGAGAGTTGGATTCGATGAGAAGGTTTTTTCTCTGATGGATACTTACTGACTTCTATGGCACTGTTAATACATCTGGTGATGTCATCAACAAGTTGATCGATGTCCTCTGTACAGTAAGCAACGTCGGGATGGTAGCCATAGTCTTTAAGAATATCTTTGTAGAGCCTCCAGTCTTGATGATGTACGAGTTCCTCTCGGAAATTTATGTCAACATTGTCAAAGTACAACGCCACAGGCTTCTGGTCAGAAGAAAGGTCATCAATCGTGAAGATATTGTACGGTTTGAAGAAACCCTTCAGGAGCGAGATGTCCAAAACGTCACTACTAGGGGAGTGGTCGCAGTAGTAGGTGTCCTCCACAGGTCCAGCAGAGATGATATCATCTCTACCTTGTATGTACCTATAGAGAATCATGCCATTGTAATTCTGCGTTCTGGAGTTCCAGCTTGGATGCTTGGCATTTAGGTCACCAGCCAGGACGACTGGAGTGTCACCACTGAAGAGTTCATCAAGCTCGCAAATGTCAAGATAATGTTTAGGTGAATTGTAGAGCGCTACGAACTTCACTTCACCACAGGAGACGTCATTGATAATGATGGAGGCTGATTCCATACCTGCATAAGACTTGGATACTAATTCTTGGTGTTGAATTCCCCTCTTAATGATGATCGCAGCGCCCCCAGACGCACATCTTGCAGCATTTGAAGTGTAGCGTCCCCTCCCCCGCAATACCAATTATGTGATACTTATAACTCAGCGTCCAAGTACCTGGGGAGGGAAAAGCTAGGGTTCGGAACCGATAAAAGAAAACTCCTTACACCATTGTGGCAGACTATACATCAATTTATTAATTCCAAACATATATTTATT
>JAHWFO010018101.1:34035-51899 GCA_023313115.1 Rhysida immarginata | reverse complement strand
AAGAGAAATCGTAATAGAAAATGAATGGAGTGTCGTGACCAATGTTGGGTAGTTATAAAATAATTTACATGTATTGATTATTTATTTATTTATTTATTTTGTTTTAGGGTTCCTATTGTAGAGCTCTCCTTAGGCTTTATCTCTGGTGTGTATGGTGTATAAGGTGTGGGATTACGAAGATAGTATAATTGTATTGGGTGAGGAAGTGTGAGTTAAGAAATAGAGTAAGTTTTTTTTTTTTGTATAGAGAAGTAGAGATTAGTGAATGGATGTGTGTATAGTTATTGATGTTCTTTGCTTTGATTGCTATGTATTGGTGTTTTGTTGACGGTTCATTGGGTATTTTAAATGTAGAAACGGACTTTGCTTAATTAGGCAAGTTCGAGTTTTCCGTCGGGCGTATGTGACATGTTGATGTCAGTTAGGGTTGCATATGTCCGACGGGAAGGGAAAATAGCAAACGACTGGTTATGGGAGGGATGTATGCGAGTGATATGAGCGATGCTTTGTTTTGTTGTTTTGATTGTTTTGAGCGGTTTGTTTGCAGTTTGCGTCTGTTTGGGTGAATAGGAAGTGTTCGGTCTGTGGTGGATTGTGTTAGTTAGTTTGTTTGGTATAGAATGGTGGGTAAATGTATTTCGTTGATCGTATTTAGTTTGAAGGGGGTGCGGCCGCTCTTCTACGAGCATTTTGCTAACAGCGCAGAGTCGGTCGCGTGTGCCTTTTTCATTTGTTGCATTGTTTGTTGGCGACTTACATTGTTAGTTTTCCTTTAGAGTTTTATGTAGCCTCCAGCAAACAATCGTTTATTTTATCTTGTTTATTATATGGGTATTATATTATTTTTATTTTTATTTTTCGGTCTTCTCAAAAGAACGCCGTGTTGAGCGGACATGTTGTTGCTTTGCTCCCTGGATTGGATGTCCTATGTGTTGTAGGGGAGCTCTTGTTGGAATTTTGGTGCAATTAGCACCCAGGTTATATGTCTAACGTTTAAGATGAATATATTTAGTTCATTTAAAATGAGATTCAGGGCTTAATAGTATTTTATCTAGCTATGCAGGAAAGTGGCGGTGTTGGCAGGATGATGGCGGCCATTGTGTGTTCGATCTGAGGGAGAGTGGCCCGAGCCCAGCGATGACAACTTTGACCGTGAGTTTGGAAAGAATACAACCAAGTGAATGAAGATGTTTGTGCATTTTAGATGTCAACTGGGGTGAGTAACTTTTAAGCTGTTTGTCAATTTGCGCTTTGGAATGCGTCCGCTCTAGGACCTAGGAGGGTAGGGGGTGGTCCGTCACAAGTGCAAGACCCAAAACTCGTCTTTTGCAACAATGCCATTCAGAAACGTATATTACTTCTGGTTATACCGCTGCAGATGTTGCAGAATGCACCCCCATTCTGTTGCCGGTCTGTTCTGTTGTCAGCCTTTTTTGAATCCAACACGAACAGACTTTGCGGTACCCATGCACCAATCGTTTCTTGCACCATATCCGATGCAGATTTATAGGGTATAAGGAACGTTTCACACATCTTTCAAGGAAATGCGACGGTTTTCTCCGATTGTTTTGCTAATGTCCTCTATAATGGCTGGTGTTGCCGTTAAAGCAGGTCTCCCAGAACGCTGTTTATCGGCAAAGCTATCGCTTTTTTCCCGAAACATTTTACATCATTTGCACACATTGGAACAGTCCAGACAGACGGCATCATAAACTTCTAACATTTACCCATGAATTACAGCAGGTTTCTTACGTTTACGAAAAGAGCACGCTGCTCTTCCATGGAAGACGATGTGACAGTGCCGGCCATTTGTAAAACGACTGGTAGCACGTAGTGCGCGTGCGCAGAAACAATTCTCCTTTGTGCATGTGCTAAGTTTTATTTTTGGCTATGTTAACTTTTATACAGCGACTATATTTTCTCCGTTTAAAAATAAATGGCGTTACTCTTATTTGGATAACTTCTTTGAAATGCTATATGGCTTTTCTTTTAAATCAGTTTTATCCCCGATGGTTACAGAATAATTTTTATAAAGCGAAAATCATTGCGATTTTTAAAATCTATTTCACCCGTTAAAGGCTTTTTTGTCTCAACTGAAAATTGATATTTCCTATATCCCTATAAGGTATATAATGTAGTTTCATTCAAATTAGGGTTTTTCACCTGGAGAGGTTTTCCTGTAAGTAATGTTTTCAATTATATAAGAGTAAGAGTTGTAATAAAATATAAATAATTAAACATACAGGTTGTTGTTAAATTTCATGACCAAAATGATAGGGGCATTGGAATCATAGAAAGGAAATAAGATAGAGCGCGTAAAGGTCTTCTGCGCAGGGGCCCAACATCCCCAACTCACGTGACTCAAAGTCTTGGCTATGTTAGCACCCAAAGTCCCTCACTAATACCTCCTGTCCTTCCTCACATCAACCGTTCATCTTACGGAGAATTATATTCCTGAAAATGGTAAACGACACATTCTTTGTATTGAAAATAGCGTCCCTTCGCTCTCATCCATCCCCAAATCACGTGATCTTTTCTCAAATCGCTATTGGATATTTTGCTTCAGTGTTGGCACCCCGAATTCGCTCACTGCATAGCCTAACACGCGCTCTATTTATTTTTCTCTATGGTTGAAATATGCGATTCTTAGCAAAAACGTTTATATGAACATGGGACCAAATTTGAACGAAACTGAGATATAAACAGAAATAAAAATGCCGCCTTTAAGATCACAAGTTATTACTCACTTTCTACAACACCTAGGATGAAGAAACTTGGGAGATTAATAGGGTACATAAAATTGTGTATACCGTTAAAATTTGATCGAATTCCAACCAGTAGTTTCAGAGTTACGTAGTCAAAATTGTAACACGTGGTAGTTAATACTCACATGTGAGCTCGTATTACCATATTGAGTACATAACTCGGAAACTACTCGTTAGAATTCGTTCAAATTTACCGGTATACACAACTTTTATGTACCCTATTATTTCTTCTAACTTCATTATCCTATGTGTTGTAGAAAGTGAGTTATTAACTTGTAGAAAGTGGCGCCATTTTTATTTCTATTCATATCTCATTTATCTTTCAAATTCGGACCCATGTTCATATGAACTTTTTTCCTAAGAATCGCAAATTCCATCCCTTATCATTTTGGTCATGAAATTTATCAACACCCTGTATATACTCGTTTTAATGAATAGAAATATAATAAAAATAACTTCAGTATCTGTTTCTGTGTTTCTTCCTGTGATTCTTAGTGTGATTATTCCCTTAAAAGACCTTCACTTCACCAGTGTTTCTTGTCTCCTTCCACTAGATCTTCAAGACTTTCACATCACTACTCGCTTTACTCCATATTGGGTGACTTTTATTATCAAGTGTTTATTATTTTTTTTCTTATTGTATTTCTTTTCATTAAAAGGAGTATATATGTTTAATTATTTATATAATGTTTTGCAATCATATAATATAATATAAAAACCTATTTATCGGTCTCGGTGGCTCAGTGGTTGCGTGATCGACTTTGATGCCCGATGACGACGAGGATGTTTTCAGGGGGGAAATCCTGAGATCACGCACTTCCTTCGGAAGGGAAACAAAGCCGTTGGTCCCGTGTAGTCGTTTGTCGTCTGCACGTTAAAGAACCCTTGCGAGGCAAAATTTGCGGCCCCTATAACGCCGTCCTGAAATGACCGTGGCAGTTGAAAAGGACGTTAATACCAAACCAAACAAAACCCGTATTTCTTTGAATAGTAGCCGCCCCCTTTTATCGCCACCTGCAAATAGACGCCGCGCCACAAAAGGATAAAGGGAAATCAAGCCCGCCTTCAAACAGAGGCCGCATCCTTTATTATTAGAAAATTAATTACGTACCAATTTATTATTATTTTTCAGAAATTTTTAGTATTAAGATAAGTGTAAGGTAACTTTATTAAAAAAACAATTAGAAGAAATTTAGTTTAGCTATTAAAAAAATTAAAAAAGGAAGCAGGAAGTTGTTATTTTCCAAGCCGGTGGGTAAGAGACCAAGGGGTCGGCCTAGAACCAGGTGGCTAGACTACATGGAGAATCTGGGTTCGAGTCGCTTGGATAGTACCAGGGAGGACATGCGCCTGATGGCGGAAGATCGCCATCGCTGGAGTTCCTCCATAGGGCTGCTGCCCCCGCGACCCTAACGGATAAGCGGGTTTAAAAAGTAAGTAAGCATGAATGTTAGCTTAATCACAATGAATGCAAAGGGATCAAACCAAAAACTGTGGACAGAACTATACAAAGAAGAGTAACTCTAGAAAAAAACCAATTCCAAATAATAAATTTTAATAACTCAGACGTACATGAAGTGAGTCCGATGAAGGAAACGTTATTTCCGAAATGTACTACTGAGTCATTAAAATTTATTATGTGGAATAGTGTTTTTGGAGTTACTCTTCTTTGTACACAATGAATGCATTTAATGACACCCACCAACTAACACCGCCCTCAAATAATCACCGTACAACTAAAAGTTAAAGAAATACGGCATTTATTTTTTTTTCAAAGAATGTGTATATCTAAAGGATTTAGATAAACTTTTTTCATTCCTCGTTATTTATTTCGGATATCTAAACCGAAATAAACTTTTATTGAAAATAGGTTTTTTAAATTGAAGATATATTGAATAATTTTTATTGCAAATTTACGATGGATGAAAAATTTATTTACTCTACGGTGATAATATAAGAGAAAAAAAAGACTTTGTATTTAGCATTCACTTTAATATTCTTAAATTTACCATATAAATTCTCGATATAAGTATCGGATAATTGTTAGGATGTCCGCTGCATTCACTGTCGTGGCCTAATTTTATAGGAAAAATAAGAGTCATCGCTACACACTAAGCGCAATAACAACTAAATGAATGAATGAATAAATGAATGGAGGATAAAGCCGACCGGATGAATCTGTGAAATATTCGGAGGAAGTGAACGTCAGATGGAGGATGCATTTCCTACGAAACATTTCACAGAAAATTGGGTGGAGTCATCTCGGTAGATTTTTTCGATTGATATTACAACTCTAAAGAGCGAGATGGCAAATTTGTAGAGGATTATCTTTTTTTATTGGAAAGGGTTATAAAACTTATATGAACAGTCACAACAGAAGTGTAAAAGTATAAACAATAACTTCAATAATTTTTTACTAAATAAACGTGATACAGAAATTATTCTAATAATATTCTTTTGTTTCATAATGTGTCCGATTTTTGACAGTGTTAACTTTCATGTACAATGAAATCAGTAAGTAAATTGACTGATTCCATTGCCGTTCTTTTGAAATCATAATATTGTTTTCTACCTCAAAGCACAATCAGAATACAAAATTAAGTCTTCAATAATATATACATACATATTAAGCACAATATAAGTATGTTTTTCCGGTTTTAAAAGGCAATTTGGAAATAAGTTATGAGGCTGAAACTAAGCTCACAGCTGTGCAATACTCCAACAATGATGTAAAAAATCCAAAACTGGAGATAAGTGTCTCAATAAGCATAGAAATTAATAATCTGTACACTACCTATCCAAAAGTAATCGAACACTTTCAATTGTTGACGTTTTGTCGAATTTTCGGAAAAATACTTGACGAATTATCCTGAAACTTCAGAGGTGTTAAACCTCATATATTTCAGCGGTGTACGGTCAGTTAATCACCGGACAGTTCGCCACCCGACAGTTAGACACCGACATATAATCACGTCGACATTTAATCACTTGCCATTTAATCACCGAACATATAATCACATGATTGTTTAATCACCAGGGCAATGTGACCAAAAATGCAAAATGATGAATGTGATATGTGATTAAAAGAAGTCTTATTATGTCATGAGGGATCACATGAAATGACAAGCCCTGTTCATCACCGATATTTAACAACCAAAAATACCTTTTTTTTTAATCAAGGACGCTGAACCACTAAAAACATGAAATGAGGCGAACAATTTTTGAAAAAATAGAATTTTAATCAAACATAAGATAAATGAGCAATTCATCGCAAATAAACTAAAATAGAGATCCACTGTATTTATGACACGTTGTTTTTGTACCTGATATCTTTTTGGCACAACTGGTTGTGAACCTGCGATGCCTTGTAAAAATGCCGTTCATTGCATTTGTATATCCTTCTCGATTCCTTTCATAAAAGTCCATATTGTCGGATTGAAAAAGTGCCTGCAATCCATAATGCTAACCCCCAACAGTGTTTGTAGTTCTGACTATTCCTTCTGATGCTGTTTCAAAATGGTTCCACGTTTCAATTGGGAAGATGGCGGGATTGTAATGTTCACCACGTCCTGCTCGCCGCCTGCCTCGAATATACGTGTGTTCAAAATAAGACAAAAGTTCTGGCATTTTTTCGTGGTCTGGCATATTGTCAGCTAGTATAAGGAAAGCTTCAGTAACATCTGCTGAAGGTACCATATCCAAGGCTGATAAACAACGAATGGCCATTCTTAAGTCATCTGATTTGTAGTCAAATTTCATACCAATTTCATTAACTTTACATATGGCACTTTGACTAAGGTGTAAATAGCATCCCATAATATTTGCATTGGGAAATGCTGCTTGAAATGCATTTCTTGCTGCTCTTTGAAAATCCAGCAATATTTTTTGATGGTTAAACGTCGGTGATTAAACAATCACGTGATTATGTGTCCGGTGATTAAATGGCAAGTGATTAAATGTTGACGTGATTAAATGTCGGTGTTTAACCGTCGGGTGGTGAACTGTCGGGTGATTAAGTGTTAGATTTTGTCTCGAAGGCAAATAAGGGACCAGCATTGAAGTGGAACAAAAAATAATATTTGGGATCACCCTGTAAAAAATAATGCTTGAAATGCGTTGTAGCTGTAGCATGTGATTAAGAAGCTTCTTTTACTTATCTGTGTTTATTTATATGAGAATAGCACGTATATTCATGGAGATATAAAGGTTTCTTTAAAAAAATCGAAATGTTTTCGTAAGTTTTTCGTTTATAATATGCAGAGTTATCAACCCCATGCAATGCCATTTTCAGGAAACTTGAAAAGCCTGCAATCAGAATAGAAAATATTAAATATTTGATGAAATATGAGCATTTTTACTAAATGTTTAACTCCGCATGCGCAAGCGTTACCGAAATATCTTTTGAATAATTTATTAGCCAAATATATGATCGTACTCTTAGAAAAAGCTCAAGCAAATATCGTGAAAATTCAGAAAGATATCGTCGATAGAATTAGTTGAATTTCAGTTGCTCTCAAAAATAAACAAAACGCTAAGAGGTTTTCTCAAAATTTTTATTTTTTGACCGAACACCGGCGGTCTTTTAGATGAAACTACGTGATTCTGTATAAACAAACGATGGTCCGTCACGTACCGTTTTTGTAGGAGACCCACTTGTCAGAGAAATGTAACAGAGGCTTGATTATAGACAACACAAACAATGAACTGCTTTTTTGGCCGTTTCTTATTGTAGGCATCTGTTGGTTTGTCCCTGAAAATAGACCACCAATATTCAACTAGCAAACTTCCATTCTATCGTTATGTAGATGAAAGTCTTGCTGGTTTGGGACATCGGAGATGTCTTCCTCTGAACCAACAGCATATTTATCTGGAGTTGTAAGTGTAGAACGATCTTCAGAATAAGGAACTGGTCGCATAGCGCTTCTACGTGTGTTACAATATGTAAAAAGCTAAAATGTGGATTTTTTGGAAAATAGTTCGTGGTAAACAAAAAATAATTGCAGATTCTTTATTTTCAGCCAAAAATATACAAGAAACACATATTTTCATCTAAAGGATATTATTCATGTTGTACAGTGTTTTGTGAAATTTTACAGACATATGAAGAGTGAGAATCCTCTTACAAAGATAATTATTACAAGTGCACCAAGTTGATAAAGAATGAAAAAGTTTGGATACCTTAGTTTGGTGCAATTTCCAGAAAACAATATTGCAAAAAAAAAAAAGAAATTTGAAAGTAGGCGTATAATCCCTATTACTGAAGGAAGTTATAGCTGCCGCCACGTAAGTTGAACGATCTTTTTGACATGCGCAGTAAATATGCTTTGTCTGCGTTTTACCCATGATGACCTTGTACTACTATAGTAAAGGCGGAGATATCGTTGAAACGTGGAAAGCCTATTAAGTCATAATATAAAACAAATTGCTTTCGAATCGACTATTCTGCGTCATTTTTTAATTTATTATTTAATTAATTTCATTTATTAATTTCATTTATCTATTTTTAAAAAAAACGAAAATGGAAAGTAATTATAAATACGAAAACAATGTTTAGAAAACGAAAGCGGATGTTTTCATGGAATAACTAAGCGATTTACTTCCCGTTAACGTCTATTGGCTGGAGTTAGGAATGACGTCATCCAGTCGTTAACCTACGTGGCGGCTGCTATAAACATGGAGACTATGGAGATTAAATTTACCATTTTCTTCATAAAGAATACGATAACGTTTTATATGGACTTACTTTAGGAAAACTTTGTCTTCAATTACCCTGCTATGAGGTAATTGACTTTATCGTAGCTAATATGACTAACAGTATACTGGTGGTTTTACTCTTCATTGATTATTGAAAGGCTTTAATCTCTCTCCCTCACAATCTGCTTCTGTATAAACTTTCCTATTTTTTATTATTCGTGGCCCTCCTCTTGCCTGGATTTCTAGCTTCCCCACTAATGGACAATATAACCTTCGTTTGTTTAACAAATCCTCCCCACCTCTTACTCGAAACGTTGGTGTCCTTCAGGGCTCAATTTTATCCCCTCTCCTTTTTAATCTACTAGCTGATTTACCCGGCGTTGCTCGGGCTCCTTTTGGATGAAATTTTGCAATTTCTGAATGTGAACATTCAGTGAAAATGAACCCATGAAAAAAGGTTAGAAAATTTTTTAATATTTCAGTTTTTTTTTCAGCAATGACGTACACCACAAGTAAATTTTCGTTTACGTTTGAATCATTCACACGTTCCTTTTTGTTTGTCATAGCTTCTCGCGTTCTCAACATTAAGAGCTACACAGGCCATAAACAACATGAATAAGATTTCAACAGACGTTTACAATACTTATAGTAATTTTTTTTATAATTTTAGGCCTAACATAAATTAGCTAGTGTTTTCAAAAGGCCTAGCCTTTTTTGTTGAAAACATCAGCACTTTCATTTATTAGTTGTTTTTTTTCAATATGTCTAACATTTTTTAGCTGAAAAAAATAATAGGCCTAACATCAATTATGTTTTTAACAATCGGCCTAACAGCAATTACCTGTTGTATGCCTTTCTTTTTTATCCTTTTTTTCAATAGGCCTGACTTTTTTTAGCCATTTTTAACAATTGGTTTAGGATTTATGTCCTTTTTTTTTCTATAGGCCTAACTTTTTCAGTCCTGTTTTGCAATAGGCCTAACATTTTTTAATCCTTTTTTAACGATAGGCCTAACAGTTTTTAGCTTTTTTTTTTACAATTGGCCTAGCCTTTTTGAGTTTTTTCTAGCTGTAGGCCTATTTTTCAATTTAACTTTTTTTAGCCATTTGTTTCAATCGCCCTAAGATTAATCACATTTTCGGTCTATGACGGTCACGTACTCCAAGCCTTTTCTCTTTTCAATTCGAAAAGAACGTGTTTTCCGTCTTGGGCTCGTCATTTCCGTAAGTGTGTGATTTTTTTTCATGCCTGTTTTTGCCAATTAAAAATTTTTAAGGGAGAGGGGTTGGGCTCAAAAGTCCCGTAACTGTTAGTCCGAATTCAATGCCAAGCTTAACAGGTGAGCTCTGGTCGGAACTCTTACGCATATCATAAACAGAATTTGAAAGTGTTGAAGCATTCTCAAGTCATCGTCGGACATGCAGACGGGCTGTCAAACAGACTCACAAAAGAGCGAATTCAATTTTTGCTTTTCAGCATATCATAATGTAAGCTAACTTTAGATTAAATCTGTTTCCTGCATGCAGCACCATGAATGAATGTAAAGGCGAATCTGAGTTCAAAGGTTTTAAGAACCTTTTAAAAACCGCTTAGCCTCAGCATTCGCTCATACCCTTCCCCTTTATTAAGCAGATGGAACCGTCCTAACAATGAAAAGGAATGAAGTAGTGACAGAGTGAAAGTGGAAAGATATTCTTGAGCTCTAAGCAAATAAAACAGCCCCAACAATAAAAAAGGAATGAAAGATTGATAGATAGTCAAAGTGGAAAGAGATTCTTGAGCTCAAAAACAAAGCTCTTTTTGAAGGGGAAAAAACTGCGCAATTTATTTAACTCATTAATTAACTCATTATTAGGGCAACAAAAATCTTGCATCTAAAATCTAAAAAGTTGCATTTACAAACTATAAAAGTTGCAAAAAGTTGCAGTCAACTAAGTAGGTGGTGGTGGGATTGTCTGCAGTTCCTAGTAGTGAGCTGAAGAATTTTTTGCCTCCAACATCACTTTCGTTTGTAACAAAGAAAACCTTCTTATTGGCAACTTCCTTTTTGATTCGTAATATTTCTTCGTTTGCAAGTACAGCCACAGGCGATTGAAGTGTTGTTTCTGAAGGAAGAACATGGTCCATGGAAGTGAAGAGCTCTTTCATTTTCTTATTTCGCACTTTGCATAAGGGTATATCGGCTGATAAAAAAGCCAAAACAATTTTGTCTGAAAAATCATGCTGAGAATCGCCAACGGGACAATGTGCTGCAAAGTAACTCCAATGTCTTCCTTTCAATTGTATAACTCTTCATTCATCGAAAATTTTGTTCTTAACGTCAAATATCGACATGGAGAGCACATGGAAGGCAGATTCTAAAGGAGCAAACTGTTGCAACTTTCGAACAGAAAGGAAATTTTTAAAGAATCATTAAGGGGGAGGAAGAGGGCATGATAGAACAGCGGATGATAAATTTACAATAAAGAATAAAGTTACAAACACATTAAAATTTGCATTAACAAGAAAAGTTGCATTTTTGATGCACTTTTAAATTCAACACAGTATGGCACTTATTCATGATAATGTGATTTTTGTGTGTTTTAGGCTGTTTACTGATTGTGAAAGAAAGTTGCATTTGTTGCAATTTGTTACCCTACTCATTATTAATTTTTTGAGAAATTTCAGGTAGACAGCGCTCTTCTCTTGCTTTGAAGGTCAATTGTGCACAATTTTATCAAGATCGGAATAGAACTGTAGATTTGTATGAGACAAACATATACATACATACATACATACATACATTTTTATATATATAGATTTATAAATGATCTCTCTGCAATATTATCTACAGAATCTCTTATTTTATATGCTGATGATGCCTCTATTTCATTCCTGAATTGATAAGTTACAACACGCCTTTAATCTTGTACTCCAGAATTTATTCAGCTGGAACTTTTTTAATTATTTGCATTTAAATTTAGAGAAAACAACATATATTCCAGCAACGTAATAAAAAGGTCGACACTAATAACTGTACACTTCTGTACAATCTAATACTATAAAGTTGCGTTTACAAAGACGTGGTACATGTGAAAACGTTCTGAAACGGCATTGCGGTAGCCAATCAGATTCATTCCGCATCTGCCGATTCTAAGCCGGATCTGAGAACGTTTGAGGTCACCTTTATTTTATACGGTACGCATACGGTACATGCGGCGAGAGCGGCAAGGATGTCACGTGAAATCTTTCTACCAATCAGCGGTAATCTTCTTGAGAGCGCCAAAATGGAAGCGTTGGAAGGAGTGGGAAGTGCTCTGACGCTGAAATAATGCTAATATAAGTATATATGCATGTATATCCGATGAAATAATGTTTGACAGAAATATTCCGACACCTAATAAAACAACAAACACGTTCATCATAAACACTTGCCAGTAATGCGTTTATTACGCAAACAAAATTGGTTTGTCCGGATCTTATTTAATCTTAGGAAACAGAACCCGGTTTCACATATTTTCAACCTAGTTGGCATAATTCCTATTTATCAGCTATACTCATTTAATTTAGCCATGTTCATTTACAAATCCTTAAACAACCATATAACCACTTTTCTTCCACAATCTCTCTTTTCCAATCATACAACACCTTCTTATAATACACGACTTAGCCAACTGAAAATACACGTATTTTTAGTTGGCTATGAATACACGACTTAAACACCCCTTAAATTTTCCTCAAATTAAATATAATTATCAGCTTAAAAGCGTTCTAAGCACTGGCATAAGACTTTGGACCGACCTGAATCATGAAATTCGCTCTGCGCCTAATTAGGTAATCTTTAAAACAAGACTGTTGAGTTTTCTTTCCAACTGCTCCCTGATGGCTTAGCCCCCCCCCCCCCCCCCCCCCCCGCCCTCGCTCCTTCTTCCTTTTGAATTTTATTAACTTATTTTGATTGTCACTCGATTTTCCTTTACCCGTCCAAGGACCTACCTTGTCGACCTCTGGCCATACTGGCTCTCAACGGATGTTCTGTATAACTAACACTTATGAAATAAATAAATAAATTAATTTATTTGTTTTATTAGTGTAATAATGCGTGACTTAGATAACTTAAGACAGAATCTATGATTTTTTAAACGACTAATAAAATTTTTGATAGACCGTTACAATAATATTGTATCATGTGTTAATTATGTAAAACGTATTGACTTATAAAAAATTTTCTGCATATATCGATAACAATTATAAATAAATATTAAACATTTAATCAGTAATAGCGAAACCGTTAAAAATTTCTATTTTAAAATATTATGTGCAGTTGAAAATTACTTGTTATAACTTTTTTTTTTCACGTATTTTAAATAAAGTGTAAGACATCGATTTCACTAACGTAAATTTTTTCTGGTAAATCAGAATTTCAAAGTTATACTGAGCCATGAAATATTTATGTGGATCATTTCATCACGAGATGATTGTTGTTAAAAATGTTGTAGTTAAAATTGCATATTGAATGAGTAAAGCAAATAATGAGCTTAGTACATAATTCGGAAGTAATTAACAAGTAAAACTTATCTCCTAAATATAGTGCCAATAACACTGACATGTATGATTTTTCTTTCCTGTACAAATCTTCTAACATCAGTTTTTCACGCTGATTTCAAATCTGAAAACCAGTTTGCTCTATCACAACGCGTTCCAAATAAAGGTGGAAACTATATCTTTCCTGCAAAAAGGTGGAAAATCAAAATTTGAACTGCGATTTTCTTAAAATTCTGATGTGATACAAAGCAAACGGTTTAGCGATCAGCATGCCAAAATTAACCCGAAACACATCAACTCGCCAAAGAAAGACAAAAGAAATTTTTTCCATGCCAGTGTAATTAAACATGAGACTGAATATTAAAAAGTGCGGAATTTATAATTATAAAAATGCTTTTACTTACATGCGGGAAACTAAGAAGATACAGAGTGATTATAAAGTATGAAGAGACGTTTTGGCCTTTAACCCTGACCATACTGCGCATTAAACACTGACCTCATTAGCTGATGCTCTGTGAGGACGGCCACCAACAGCTCAAAGGGAGATTTGAAGTGCACGCATTCATCATATGATAAATAATAACGAGGAGGTAAATAGGATGGAATATTAAAGAGCGTCAATTGAATGCCCACATATTATTAGATGACGTCTTTTATAGAAGTGAATTGAAAGTTTTAAAAAAAAATCAGGAATCCAACATACAGACACAGAGATCGAGTAAAAAGAATCTTTAAAAATATCTGTAGGAAAATACAGATTAAACTCAAAATTTTAGATTCTTGATGGGAAGCTGAAACAGTGAAATGCATATTTTTATATAAACCTCGGTAAGGTGTTGTCTCTTCCGACAGCTTGTTAACCGAAAAGAATGTAGGGCATAGAATTTAGAGTTTTTTCGAATATACGAGTATGAATAGTTGTGAGCATGGATGTTTGTGATCATCTCAGGCACGCTCAAAGATATTATTCACGTGAAAAGGGCACAAAATGTCTTAAAGGTTTATGCTCCCCGAAATCTAATAAAAATTGTAACCATCATTTTATAATGCTCCCGACACAAGAAGACTAAGTGTAACGTGTAAATGCAGAGCAATAATAGCTAGCGCAGTGGAATTAATTAAACACGTAAACAGGGTAAGGTATCAAAAATAAAGTTTAATAAAGACATAGAAATTTGGTAATAAATCATGAATATATGAAAAAGGACAAGTAAATAAAGTGATAATTGGGTCCTTATTTGCTAGGCGTAAAGAATTAAGTGTACTAGCGAACCTTACATACACATAATTCTGAGTGTTTCCTCAAAACACAACCAGAACAACCGGCCTTGCCGGAAAACTAAATTGACACCTGGAAACACTTCGTAACCAACCTTAAAATAAAATACACTTTCTCTTAATTACCCTTTCCGGAAAGTAATTAAATAAAGAATTATAACTACTATTTTCTATAAAAATCTTACAAACTAGAAAAGGAATAGAAAGCTTCAATAATCGTAGTTACGAGGCTCGCTAACTTAAAGAATTAAGATTCACAAAAGCATTTGATTAATTCACAAATAGCAACTATTTCGGCCTCTCACCAAACATTACATAACTGTAAAACCAATTGTCATTCAATGAAACAAAACTCTAGGCTGGAATATTACTGACAAAAGAATAACATAAAATATTCGTTCCAATAACTCCCGCCGAACACAGAAATAAATCCAACAATCTGGTCAAAGCAAAAAGATATCAGCCTGTTTCATAGGCTAAACACTCACAAATTACGATATAAAGGTCCAAACTCGTGGACGCTCAGTTCACAGTCTAGTCCGAGTTTTACACTAGAAAAAGTCTTAATGGGTTTCAGATGTAAATTTTATAACACATCATAAAGCCTCCTTGGCAGTTAATTAACTGCAAGAAAAGATAAATGCATTTGATCAATTCACAAATAGCAAATATGTCGGCCTCTCACAATACAATACATATTAGCAAAATAAGTTGCTATCCAATGAAACAAAAAGTTAGGCTGAAATATAACTGTTAAATGAATAACATAAAATATTCGTTGATATAGCTCCAGCCGAACACCGAAACAAATCCAACAGTCTAGTCCAAACAAAAAGATATCAGACTGTTTCACAAGTTTTACATGCACAAATTACGATGTCAAAGTCCCACTCGTGGACACACAGTTCACAGTTTAGTCAGAGTTTAAACTTAGAGAACGTCTTAATGGGTTACAGACGTAAAATTTGGAATGCATTATAAAGCCGCCTCGGCGGTTAATAAACTACAAGGAAAGAAGAATGCAAGGTTACACACACCTTGAATCGTAACTTGAAGGGCTAATGGCGCCCTCCTTCGGAGTAATCACATACGCCACAATACACCATTAACACTCGGCAAATGCGTAAAAATTACATAGAGCATTTACGCTTTCCTATCTACATAGGCAAAACCATATTGCGATGATATGTATGCCTTCAGACCTCTAGGGAATTGCCCTCGCACCGTCGCGCGCCTGTCGAACTCCCGCCGGTAGAAGTCACTCAAGACGGTTGCAAACATTCGGGGGTTACAATTAACTAAAGACATAGTACTCACAAAAATGGTTCCGGGCACGGAGAGGGTTCTTCCCGGTGATTCCTACACAAAACTCTCGCTCCGCCTTGGGTACGCAGTATTACTGCTCACGCAGGAACTCCCGTGAGAGGAAAACGCCACCTTCGAAGCTTTCCCGCCGAACTCTGCTCTCGTCGGCTTCTCAGCGCTTCGCTCCGGCGTTCCGTTGCCTCCGCACGGGCGTTGCTCCTCTCGTCCCTGTTTGATGAAAGCGACGACGAAGAGCCCTTCTGCGTTGGAGACGAGATTGCTCCTTCGGACTCCCGTCCGTTCCGTCGTCCGGGTCACTCTCCTCTCCTTGCTCGTTTTCTCCCGCCAAGAAAACTTCGAGCCTCCGTCTCGAGACCTCCTTGCGTCCTCATTCGCTCTTGCGTGTAGGCTGGTATGACGACACTGTCTGCCCCGCTCCTCCCCCGCCTTCGAACGGGTGAATATCCGAGAGCGGTAGAAACAGTCAATGTCGCCGGGAATCGAACCTGGTTTCGATTTCCGTGACACTAAGGCAATTAGTTGATATACTGCTTTGCAATGAAATTGCCCCACCCACAAGGAGATATCCGAATGAGCCAAAAGTAAATCAAGAGATACATCTGAACACACATTTACTAAGTTATGGAGCCAAGACAGGCACTCGTTTGTACAGAGTGTCCCAACGGAAAGCGGCATCAGTAGGTTGTGGCACAACCTCTGGCGGCGATGCATTGTTCCAGCCGCAAGTGTAGGTGATCATACAGGTGGCAAATATCATCTTAGAGTACGTCTGTCCACGCCTGATGAACCTGTTGTGTCAGTTCATGGAGATTGCGGAGTGATCGTAACGACGACCCACCATGTTCCACGCGTGCTCAATTGGCAATAGGTCGGGAAACCTCGTGGACCATGGCAGTCCCACGCGTGCTCAATATCCCATGGTCATTTCTGCCGTGTGCGGTATGGCGTTAACCTGCTGAAAGACTGCGCCGGGTATGGTGTGAAGAAAGGGCAGTAATACGGGCTGCAGAATCTCTGTGACGTACCGTGCTGCTGTTAGGGTGCCTTGGATGGTGACTAAAGGTGCTCTTGTATCGTAGCCGACGGCATCCCAGACCATGATCCCGGGTGTTGGTCCATGATGGCCATACCAGACGCATTGTTCATTGGCATTGTTCCAATGGTCTGCGTCTGTCGTCAGTGTCCAAACAAATGCTGGATTCGTCGCTGAAGACCACAGGGCGCCATTCCATTCGCCAGCCCACTCGTTCACGACACCATTGCAGTAGTATTGCGTGGTACTCAAGTGTCAAAGAAAGACACAACAATGGACGCCTGGCAGACACTGTCGCGGCGTGTAACCAGCGTGCTATTGTCGCTATTGACACTGGTGCAGTACCGGGAATAGTGATGTTGTCGCGCCGTTACCGCTGGTTGGTGGTTCTGTCCGCTAGCACTTTTCGCGGTATCCGCCTATCGGTACGAGCTGAAGTGCTTCTCCGGGCCCCAGAGCCTGGTCTCCTGGCAATTGTGCCTTTCTCTCGCCATTGCCTCCAACATCGACCTACCGTCTGTGTGTCCCGCGACACATGGACAGTAATCTGTCTTGTTGACCATCCAACCTCGGAGAGGCCAATAATCCGACCTCATTCAAAGTCCGTTAATTGCGTGAATGGTTGTCATTGTCGTCGTCGAAGCATTGAGACCGTTGTGCGGATTACAGTACTGTACGTTCACGAGGCAGTTGCTTCCTCCCTACTGCATGGAACGTCTCGCACAGATGTCAACTCATGAGCCTTTACAGGCATCCGGACACCCTGTATCAACCCAAATGGTTATGTCTTGTGAGCATGCATCTAATCGTTTACTAGTTAGAGGTTGCCTGCGCGCGCAGATTGTAACTTACATTGAAATTCCCCTTCCGGTCACTCCATTTTGTTCTGTGACAGCAATGCCACAAACTACTTCTTTTTGAGGAAATTACATGTCACATTACTTCAAATTACGCGACATTTTGAAGAAAGCATATCTATCTATAGTGGTGGCCAAAAATTTTGTACCTGTATTGGCTTATGTTGTTTGTTGCCAAAAATTATTACTGAGTTAAAAAAAATTTACACTAATAAAAGAATTAAGTGTGAAAAGTTCCGACAAATAACCATGCATGTTGAATTCAAAGTTGAAACAATGAGGTACTTTTTTAATCCTTTAAGTGATTTTCTTATGGACTAAAATTTAGCACCGTACACAGAATAATAATAATAATAATAATAATAATAATAATAATAATAATAATAA
>JAHWFO010018101.1:18192-34025 GCA_023313115.1 Rhysida immarginata | reverse complement strand
AATAATAATAATAATAATAATAATAATAATAATAATAATAATAATAATAAATCATAGAATCAGTATTTGGTTCGGTAACCAAAGTTTTTAATAACGCTACACTTAGTCTCTGCATGGATGCCATTAGACGTCTACACCAATTTTCTGGAATGTTGTTCCATGCCTCTTTAATGGTCTCGAGTACTGTAAGAATAATATTGGGTTTTTTTTCTTTAACAGTCCTTTTAACATCAATCCATAACATTTCTATGTGGTTCAAATCTGCTGACTGAACAGTCCTTTTCAAAACTTTGATAAGATTTTCTGAAACCATTCCTTGACAAGTCTGCTGATATGTTCAGGGTCGTTATCGTGCTGGAATGATCATGTACGGGACAGATTACCATCGGCGTATGGAAGCATAATGTCCTCAAGGATGGACTTGTAAACAAAACGATCCATGATGCGATTTATATGATGGATTGGGCCTACACCATGCCAGATAAAACAATTCCACAACGTCACATTCCCCCCTTAGATGTTACACGGCTGCTTGTAAACACTTTGGCTTGTATCTATATACAGGTTGATTCAAAATTCAATGCACAAACTTTTAGGGGAGGTAGTATGAGTGATTCTAAGCAAAAAAGTTCATATGAACATGGGTCCGAATTTGAACGCTAACTGAGATTTGAACAGAAATAAAAATGCCGCCACGAAGATGAACTAGTTAATATCTCAGGTTTTTTAATATCTAGGATGATGAAATTTAGGGAAATAATAGAGTACATAAAACTGTGTATACCGTTATAATTTGATCGAATTCCAACGAGTAGTTTCCGAGTTACGCGCTCAAATCGGAAACTACTTGTTGGAATACGATCAAATTTTAAAGGTGTACACAGTTTTATGTACCCTATTATTCCTCCTAAATTCATTATTCTAGGCGTTACAGAACCTGAGTTATTATCATGTTGATCTTGGTGGCAGCATTTTTTTTATTTCTGTTCGTATCTCAGTTATCGTTCAAATTCGAACCGATGTTCATATGAACTTTTTTGCTTACCCATACTACCTCCCCTAAAAGCTTGTACATTGAATTTTGAATCACCCTGTATAGAAAAATGAATGTTTGTTTGTTTGCTACGTATGCATTCCTATACCGTTCATCTGATGGCGATGAAACTGTGCATACTGTTCAAAGGAAGAAGAAGGTCAGTGTTTATTTGAGATTTCGAAAAAATAATTAGTTTCAAAAATAAAAATGAATGTTTTTTTAAAATGAATTTTTCTTTTTGGTCAACAGATGGCGCCATCTATTTCAAGAATTCTAGCGGATTCAGCCGCGTTGTACTAGCTCTTACTTGAAGGCCTTTTCAACATTTAAATGTGACTATTCCGACGTAAGTGAATACATGAAAAAAGCTTAGAATAAATATAGTAAAAATTCATATTGAAAAATGGAAAAATCTTCTTTTAAAATGCTCCCAAGGGATTGCCTTTCCAACTACGGTCCTTTAGCAATTCAACTCGACTTCGCTGATGTTGGAATATCCTGAAAAGCTGGGTGAGTTTGAAATTCATACAAGAACTTCAAAGCAAGTTGAAAGTCACGTCTTTTTGAGGCAAAAAAAAAATTAATGTTAACTATCTGCACAATCGCGCGATCACTGAATCCGATTGTCGCGATTCCTGTAACCGGCCGAGGGGAACCAACTGCCTCCTGTAACCAAATGGCTTGGCGTGTATAACAGTTGTTTGCCGAAGGCGTTCGAATTACGGAAACCAGTGACCAGCGAGGCCCGCAGGGCCGAGAGTGGGACATGCGTTTGCGATTGTGCAGATAGTTAACAATAAACAAATTTTTTGTTATTTTATGACAAAATTTGAAATTCTGTTGGCAACCTTGAAGCCCATGCACTTTCGACAACTCTACAGACTTGGTCTCACTGGGAGGGGTTTCACCTATGTCATGATACACGTCACAGGTTACTTAGTAGAAAATAGCATTTGAAAGCTTATAAAATTAATAAGGACTCGTTTGTCGAGGTTCCCCGTAGGAAAGTGGTTAACGTTTTTGACTATCTTCTGTATGGTAAGGTTCCATTCTTCGTTCGTTAACTGTTTTTTTCAAAAATTATTTTATGTTTCTTCAATTTTAAATAATATTGAGAGCAAATAAGCAGTAAATGCAACATGTAAAAAGTAAAAATGAAAATATACAAAATAGTAATAAGTAAATAAAATAAAATAACAAACCTATGTAAGCTTACTTAAAAACTAATTTACAATTAAAAAACTTAACAACGAATTTTTTCTTTACTCTGCCTACTTGGTTTCGTTTAAATAATCTTATTCTGTTATCTGTTTCTTCATTTTCGTCCAACTTATTTTGTTAGTTTTCACACGGATTTTGATTCTATTTGCTTTTTTATATCATTTAGCACTTCTTTATCTCGTATAAGTTTTGTTTTTTTTCTCTTATTTTACAATTTAGATACATTCGAATTTTGTGCTCTGTAAATATGTTTGTTCCGTAATGTTTTCTAACTGTGTATTTTATATTTCATGTTTGTATATGAACCGTCCAATGGTGCAAAGTAACTTGAGATAACTAGTGGTCTCCCGACTCATTAGTTTTCATAATGGGTATTAATCCCCATTTTTTGCTGGTTTCAAGTTTTTCTTTTATTCGTACAAGAAAATAAATTTTTTCTCACTTCTGCCAAATAACCCATCCTCTCAATGGAGAGTGCCAAAGCTTTTTCTTAAGTAATTGAGATATTTTCTTCTAGTTACTTTACTTTATGCATTCTAATCTGTGATTTATTTTCCTGTCATGACAAATGTAGTAAAATATAAAAATTATTTTTATTAAAATCGTTAAAATCGCAAGTTCACTTATAAAAAATATCAAGTACATTAAAAAACGATGCTAATCTGCACTCAGTATTCAAGAAATTCTACTTAGTGGAATCATGGCTCTCAAATATTCGAACATCTTGATCCCACTTGCTAGACTGTTTTTTTCTTTTGTGTTTCAGAAGACTTTATTTTTCGAAATAATGATAATTTAAAACCTAATAAAACCCAATTAACCTATCTCTTCACTTGACTGAATAAATAGAAGGACTTGATTAGCAAATTGGTAATTGATGTTAATAAACCTACGCGTTTCGTGGTAACCACATCATCAGGGTAGGACACATCTACATTCTGTCAAGGATTAAGGCCTGCATTTATGGCCATACCCCTCCAATCAGAAAAAAGTTCCAATCGAGGGATTTACATGAAGTACTATACATCCATTGGTCACCAACAAGCATAAAATAATTCGAATAATAAGATGAACCGTTACAATTCGTTGATAAAAAGAATACAAGGATAATAGAAATCATATAAATTATACAAAAATAAATCAATAAAAACTATTAACATTAAAATAAAAACATCTAAAGCATAAATTTACAAAAGCTGTAGAATTTGCACAATTTGAATATCGGTATATGAACAATTAATAAAAACTGTGATGTGTCATCGATTATTTATGTAGGCGGTGTTCGGATCTTACAAGCGGAGTTGGTTATTCTGGATAATATCGATATTGTTTATGAGCCATCTCCTTTATGAGCATGAAAAATTGTGTTTCTGATTGGAGGGGTATGGCCATAAATACAGGCCTTAATCCTTGACAGAATGTAGTTGTGTCCTACCCTGATGATGTGGTTACCACGAAACGCGTAGGTTTATTAAAATCAATTACCAATTTGCTAATCAAGTCCTTTTGATTATTCAGTTAAGTTATTCAGCAAATTAGTCCAAGATGCAACTTCTTCACTTGCCTAGTATTTAACTTATCTTCAGCTGTTATTCACGTTTTGCAAGTCTGATGTTTTCTTCTGAATCCGGTAGATGTCTCACTGTGCGTCCGTCATTATCGAATGCCAACAGCCTTGGATAAATTAAATGAAACCATGCCATAGCTCAGTGCCTACGTAGTGCCTTGGCTTGGTTTCTTTTTTGTATTTGCTTTACAATTTGACTTTTCATTTAGTATGGGTTCTTAATGTGCAGTTGTTGTCTATTCAAACGCTCAAAAAATCCTTAAAAAATGGAGAGAGGAGGAATGTAATTGAGGCCGCCGCAATAAATAACTACACTGCTCAAAAAAATTAGGGGAGCAGAAGCGTTTTATTGCAGTTCGTAACCAAATCAGGATAACAATCAACAAAACTTTACACGCAGTCTTCCTGCAACCCCTCCAGTTGACAATAAGTCCTATCAGTATGCAAATTTTCGTCCGTGACGTCAAAAGGCGATAATATCCATTATCCTTAAAAAGACAGGGTTCTCCGTGGTTGCTTTATTAGAGCTTAGACAGCAGCAAGAGTCATTTCTTGAAGTTTAGTCCGTTCAAAATATGGCTGAGCAACATGATTTACCGGAATCCATGGCGTGGAGAGCTATTGGTAGGCTGGAAGCAGGTCAGACACAGCGAGTTGTAGCCGAAGCAGTTGGAGTGTCGCGAAGTGTCATTTCCCGACTGTGGACCCGCTTCCAGGAGACAGGAAGTGTTCGCAGAAGACCTGGCCAAGGTCGTCCACGGGCAACTACAGCACGGGATGACCGTTATTTGCATTTAACAGCTCGTCGTAACAGACGCCAGAATGCTACCCACCTTCAGCGAATGCTTCTAGCGGGAACAGGATGCAGAGTATCGACACAGACCATCCGCAATCGGCTTCACCAAGTCCGTCTTTATGCACGTCGACCGATGGTATGCATCCCATTAACACAGGTTCACCGTAGGGCCCGTAGAGAATGGGCTGAAGAGCATAGACTTTGGGGGCTTGTGGAATGGCGTTCAGTTCTCTTCACAGACGAGTCCAGATACAGTCTGGAGTCCGACGACCGACGAATTCGTATCTGGAGAGAACCAGGAACGCGAAATAACCCGGCGTTTGTGCAGGAAAGGTCAGCGTATGGAGGCGGTGGGCTCATGGTGTGGGCAGGCATAAGCATTGGTGGACGTACGGACCTGTACATTGTAAACGGCGGTTTGACAGCCTTGAGGTATAGGGACGAGATTCTGCGACCCTTTGTCTTACCTTATGCTGCAGCAGTTGGTGAAAATTTCATTCTAATGGATGATAATGCTCGACCTCACAGAGCCCGGCTTGTGAACGACATGCTTGAAGAGGAGGGAATCGAGCGTATGGAGTGGCCCGCATATTCTCCGGACCTGAATCCCATTGAGCATGCCTGGGATGCTCTTGGAAGACGTGTTGCAGCTAGGCCTGCACCTCCGCAGACACTTCAAGAACTCCAGATTGCTCTTGTTCAGGAGTGGGCACAAATTCCACAAGATCTTCTTGACAATCTCATATGTTCCTTGCCAAACAGATGCACAGCGGTCTTAGCTGTTCGAGGAGACCATATACCCTATTAAACTCCATTCACAATGATCAAAATGCTATTGGTTCATGTGAAAAAAATGTGTCTTTTTTCCCATGTAATGAGACATCATGCTCATTAAATTCAAATTATGGAATCATCCGTCGTATTGTTTCCAATTTTTACGAATTACTGTTTATTCTAAGCTATAGAAACATAAAAACTATATTTCACATCGTCAATAAAACAGTTTCATCAAAATAACTTCTGCTCCCCTAATTTTTTTGAGCAGTGTATTTATATTTCACTTACTTACTTTACCACGGATCGCCACAGTTCACGTCTGACACAGCTTGCTGCACCGATCCGAGCATCCAATTCTTTCTCCTGCCGTCCATCACTCGTGAATGCAATCCCGAGATACTTGAATTTCTCCACCTGTCTCAATGAGGTTCCCCTAACATGGAGAGCGCACTGAGCAGGCTGTCTTGAAAGGACCAGAACCTCGGTTTTAGCCACACTGATCTTCATCCCAGCTTCTTCACATTTGGCTGCAAACCGGTCTAGTGCATGCTGAAGGTTCGTGCGAGAAGACCCAAGGAGGACAAGGTCGTCAGCAAAGAGCAACCTCTCCACCAGGCAGTCGCCCACACAAACACGCTCATCGCCTCGGCTGCCCCTGTCTATCCAGTCCATAAAGATAATGAACAAGAGGGGCGACAGTACGCACCCTTGGCGGAGTCCAACACCCACGGTGAACGGTCTTGACTTAATGCTATTTATCCGGACACACATCTCAGAGCTTTCGTACAGAGACATGATAGCAACCAGTAATTGCCCATCCACTCCATACTCTTGCAACACTTGCCAAAGCTTCTCCCGAGGAACTCTGTCATATGCTTTTTCGAGGTCCACAAAGCAAGCATAGACCTCTTTTGCATACTCCCAGGATTTCTCAAAGATTTGCCTTAGAGCAAAGATGTGATCCGTCGTGCTTCGGCCAGGTCGGAAACCACACTGCTCCCCCGACAGTTTGGAGTCGACTATTTCCCGACTTCTCTTCTCCAGACACTTAGCGTACACTTTCCCAGGAATGCTAAGCAAAGAGATGCCTCGATAGTTGTTGCAATCTCACTGATCTCCCTTTTTGAAGATAGCGATCACAATTCCTGTCTGCCATTGCTTAGGGGTCTGTCCAGATATCCATGCAACCTGACACACTCGAGTCAGCCACAGGATACCATCCTGATTTAAGACCTTTAACATCTCGGACCGGAATTCATCATCACCTGCAGCTTTGCCAGTCTTCAGGGACTTAATTGCCTATCTGACTTCTGTTTCAGTGATACTACCGTGACTATTCTCCGCTCCAAGGTGCACCTCGTGTGCCTCATTTGTTGTTGTCACCGGATTAAGAAGAGATGCAAAGTATTCCTTCCACCTATGCAATATGCTCTCCTCCGTTTTCAGAAGCCTCCCATCTGAACTCTTAATAGTTTGTGATGAAAGAGACTTCTTTCCACGGAGGCGGCGCACGGTCTGCCAGAACACCTTGTTTGCCGAACCATAGTCTGCCTCCAATTTCTCCCCGAACTTCTCCCAGGCCTTGGCTTTAGCTGTTGATACTGTCTTTGCTGCTGCTTTTCGCGCCTCAGTGTACCGCACTCGACTCGAAGTTGACTTATTTGCAAGCCATAGCATATAGGCTTTCTTCTTTGCCTTGACAGCTTCTTGGACTTCACCGTTCAACCACGCAGTCCTTTTCTCACCGCCCTGCGACACACTCAGCCGCTTACGACCACAGTACAATGCAGTCGAAGTTATCACAGCAGTTTTAAACAACTGCCACTCCTCTTCAACAGTACCACGATCACTGGGTAGTTCTTTGAAACTTGAAGATATGTTATCTGCAAAGGTCTTCCTCACAGCTCTATCCTCCAATGCCTCCCATTTGATGCGCCAAGTTTGTCTGAACCTAGTATTTATATTTCACAAAGTTTTTAAATCCACTGAGGCTGTAAACTGCAAAGGTTAACATTATTACACTATGAATGAGGCAAGTCTAAATCTAAGCATTACTAAATTGATTAATTATGAGCTTTATTAAATACGCTTGTTGATGATTAAATGCGTCCAAGCTAAGTGAATTTTTTATTTAGCAGGCTGCATCCCCCAGATCCCTCCTCTAACAAACAAAATATACACCTCCTTTTTTATTTAGTCCCAGTAAAAGGCTAAGAAGTAATGGTTAAATTAATAAAACTTCATTCAGCCGTCGGGCGATTGTGCGGTAATTGAAAATTTGCCAAAACGCGTTTCGAAGAAGACGCTTTGATATCTGTTGATGAAGTCAAAGCTTTGAAATACCTTACTCCTATACAGGGTGATTACAAAAGAACTTCACACTTTTAAAAATTTATTACATCAAAGCTATTCAGAATATAGACACACCACATACGGATTCTTAAAGTAAAACTCTTCAAGTTTATTGTGACACAGTTAAAGATGTTCAATCCTACGTATCGCTACCGTAATGCGTTCTTTCAGCTCGTCTAGGTCACGGGGAAGGGGTAGGGTGAAGACTGTAGGGACTGGGGTGGGAAAGGGAGCGATTGAAGACATATCTGACCTCTACAAGGTTCGACTTAAAAAAAAAAAATTGGATGTGCCGCGAGAAAAAAATTAAGAAAAAGTGTGCCGTGTCAAATAAATGTTTTTTACAAATAAAAGTGATACGATTGTTTCGCTACGAAAACTTTTCCCTCCTACTACAGGAAAGCGATTGTATTTTTATTCCGATAAATATTAAAATTATTAAGTATTTTTGTTCCGATAAGTATTAAAAATATTTCATTTTCTTTGCTCTCGAAAATGGCAACAACAATTTCAATGGGTTCTGGACAGTGATGATTTTATTGCTACAGTAATTGCCCTATTTATTTTCAAATTAGCCACGTTAGATTGCTCCATGAACTATCTAATCTATTTTGCAGGTCGATTTCGCTTCAGTCCACAAGTCAGTCAGTTTTTGCGTTCGGCACTTCGACTCAGATCAGCTCAGATGCAAGTCAGAGACTCGTCATAGGTCGATGCCGAATTTGACTGTGTGCCTTCCTTCTTATCTAATTAAAAGGGATCACGCGACGCTATCCGCACCACCATAGTGGTTAAGATTCTAATGCGGCGAACATTAGTTGGTTTCTGAGAGGAATTTGTAGGACTAGCCGCCTCCACGGTTGTGAGGGTTTGAATATTTCCTTTTTTTGGTGAGCGAAGGCCAACCTCCTTGACATTCAAACCCCATTAAACACGCGGTAGCTCTCCGCGAGGGAACCAGTTCAATCTTCTTGACCAGACGTTCTTCTTATGGGCCCCTGGGGTCTTACGCATGTTTTGAATTGCACTGTCCTTAGCAATCGTTGCGCAGCTTGTGAGATTCATTAGGGAATGGGCAGCTCAGGCAAGACTCAGAACGGTAAACGCTGGGACGCTTCCTAAGGAAACACGATTCGCACAAAGCGGTGTTTTAGTTTTTTCTTTTCTTTACTTTCATCGTCGCTAAATGAATGACGATGTTAATTCGATAACTGTTTAAGCGATCCGCATTATTGGTTGTCGCGCTATTATGGCAAATGACAATCAGTTGTTGTTTTACGGCGGGCTTGTGTGTTTTAAGGGTTTTTAGCATCATCTAAAACCCTATTAACGACGGTACATAACTTTTGAAAGGATTGGCCTAGAGGCTTTAAATTTTGTATACTCGTAGGACGTACACAGAGGACGGTGAGAAAAATACAGCGAATCCTGTAGAGTGGCCCGGGGTCCCTCAGGGACCACTTGTATGAATTTCATGGTTCCATTTTTACCTTTTGAACAAACAGGCCTAAATTCCTGAAATTTCTTAAATTTATAGTGCGGTTATAAGAAAATAAAACCAATATACAACAAAAGTGACATAAGCCTCTAGGGCCCCGCCAGAGGTCCCGTGGCCCCAAATACAATTGAAGCTATAACATTTGAACGGAGCGACCTAGGAACCTGGAATTTTGTATAGTTATTGTGTGGTACTAAAAAATAAAGCAAATTTACAAGAAATATAGTGTAGGCCTCCGGGGCCCCACCAGAAGACTCTGAGGCTTCAAATAAAAGTCAAGTTGTAACTTTTGACTGGAAAAGTCTAGAAACCGGAATTTTGTATATTTTTATAGCTACCGTCGCGTAAGTTGAACGATCTTTTTGACATGCGAAGTTATCTTTTCAACATGTTTTGTCTGGATTTTACCCATGATGCACTTATTCTACTATAGTAATGGTGGAGATGTCTTTGAAACGTGGAAAGCCTATAAAAAGTCACAATATAAAACAAATGGCATTCGAGTCGACTATTCTGCGTCATTTTTTTAATTTATTAATTTATTAATTTCATTCATCTATTTTAAAGAAAAAACTAAAATAGAAACTAAATATAAATACGAAAACAATGTTTCGAAAACGAAAGCGGATGTTTCATGGAATAGCTAAGCGATTTACTTCCCGATAACGTCTATTGGTTGGCGTTAGATTTGACGTCATCCTGTCGTTCAACTTATGTGGCACCAGCTATAGTGTGGTAATAAATATATAGCCAATGTAGAAGGAAGCTGATATATGCCTCTAGGACCCTGCTAAGGGTCTGGAAGCAACAAATACAATTGAAGCTATAACATTTAAATGGAAACGCCTAAGAACATAAAATTTTGTATATTCATTGTTTGGTACTAAAAAGATATTTCAAATATGCTAAAGAAGTAATATAGGCCCCAGCAGAGCCCCAGAGGCCCCAAACACAACCAAATCTAGAAAAGGTCTGCAAATCTGAAATTTAGTTTACTTATAGAAAATTACTTAAAAATTTAGCTGACATAAACTAAAAACTGGTATAAGTCTCTTGGGTCTCTACAGGGCCCTGAGACCCCAATCACAAATCAAGCTATAAGTTTTGAACCAGAAAATCCAGAAACCTGAATTCTTGCATATTTATGGTTTGTTACATACAATTTTAGCTATTATACATTGAACTTAAATAGTCCTCTGGGACCCTGGCAGGGGCCCCAAACACAAACAGAGCTATAAAGTTGGAATGAAAAGGATTAGAAATCTGAAATTTTGTATACTTATAGTAGTTTACTAAAAATTTAGCTAATATACTCAAAAAACTGATTTAAGCCTCTTAGGTCTCGACAGGGGCCCTGAAGCCCAAATCACGTATGAAGCTCTAACATTTGAATAATAAAAAGGCTTAAGAACTTCATGCTTTGTATTTCTACAATGCGTTATTAAAAAATTATAGACAATATACATGGAGACTGGTATTGGCCTCGGAGACTGGTATGAATTTCAAAGTTTCTTTTTTATCTGTCTATAAACAGGCCTAAAATCCTGAAATATCGTAAACTTGTAGGGCGATTATAAGAAAATAAAACTAATATACAACAAAAGTGATATAAGCCAATAGGGCCCTGACGGAGGTCCCGTGGCCCCAAATATAATTGACGCTGTAACTTTTGAACAGAACAACCTAGGAACCTGAAATTTTGTATATTTATCATGTGGTACTAAAAAATATAGCAAATTTACAATAAATGTGATGTAGGCTTCTGGTACCCCATCTGAAGTCTACGAGGCTTCAAAATCAAATCAGGTTGTAACTTTTGAATGGAAAGGTCTCAAACGGGAAATTTTGTATATATTTAATGTGGTACTATAAAGTATTTCAAGTATACAAAAAAAGTAATATAGGCCCCAACAGAGCTTCAGTGGAGCCAAACACAAGCAAAGCTACAACTATTAAAAATCTGAAATTTTGTTTACTAATAGAATATTACTTAAAAATTTAGCTAATATTCACTGAAAACTGGTATAAGCCTCTTGAGTCCCGACAGGGGCCCTGAGACCCCAGTCACAAATCGAGCTATAACTTTTTGACCAGAAGTTCAGAAACCTGAATTCTTGCATATTTACGGTGTGTTACTTAAAATTTTAGCTATTATATACTGAAATTTATATAGTCCTCAAGGGCACTGGCATGGGCCCTAAACACAAACAGAGCTATAATGTTGGAATGAAAAGGCTTAGAATTCTGAAATTTTGTATACTTATAGTAGTTTACTAAAAAATTAAGCTAATATACACTAAAAACTGATTTAAGCCTCTTAGGTCTCGATAGGGTGCTGAAGCCCAAATCACAAATTAAGCTCTAACATCTGAATAATAAAAAGGCTTAAGAACTTGATGTTTTATATTTTTGCAATGCGTTACTTAAATATTATAGACAATATACAAGGAGACTAGTAAGGAATTACCAGAAATTGTGTGATATAGCAAAAAATAATTATAGTGAAGCTTAAGCATACACATATCCAAAATTAATAAACAACTAAAATTTATTAATACACTTATCCAATTAGAAAGTTTGTTTACTAATATGTCACAATTAATACACAGAAAACGAAAGATGCATGTACAACCTACATCTATCCATCGCAGAAACAAAAGACCTGATTGAAAACGAATTCAAGCCGGGAGACCTTCAAATACGGAAAGAAATACCTACAAGAACTCTAGAAAAAAGCTTATTAAAAATGTTCCCAATACGAAGAATCACGGAATTTGTCAATAATGTTACCATAATATCTTTGGTGGTTTTTACTCCAGTTATCATTATACTTTATACCTTTTAGCATTTTTAAGATGAAAATAATTTGTTCCTCTAATTTTATTTAGTTTTTAAAGACACACTTTCAATAAATTAGATATTTAATATTAATTTTTTTTGTTTTTTGTGCTTTTTTTTTACATTTACAATAATCAAGAGGTTGCAGTAATAAAAAAATGCAGGCTTTCAGAGACATGCTGAAGTTAACAAATAATTGTTAGTAAAATAATATATAAATAGACTATCAATATTCGAGGGAAAAAATCAGACTCTCTGATTGCTGGCTACCACAGTAGTACATTTCAACCCCAGACGACAATATCAACGGTGCGGATATAAAGCTCTATATATACAAGTATGGAAAACTGACGCCATATTTGGCCTTTTCGTAGCTTCATTCACTATAGACTGCTTATAAAAATTCGAAAATCACTCGTTTTTTATGTAATTTATGTATACTTACGATGACCGTTAAATTGCATAAAAAACGAGTGATTTTCGAGAATTTTAATAAGCAGTTGAGCCTACGAAAAGGCCAAAAATGGCGGAAATGGCTTCAGTTGTCCGCACTTGTATATATATAGAGCTTTCAGCGGGTATTAAGGCCCTCGATAATACAACAATCGACAATCGAACACTGAAGTGGTCATTTCCTCGGGTGGGACAAAAGCAGTGCTTTCACACAAGCTCGTTAATACAAATAGCGCTAACCTTTTATAAGGCATTTTTCTACAATAGTAACTGCTGATTGGTTAGCTGTAGTCACGCAGTTTGATTGTCGCCATCTTGGACCTATAGATTTCATCGATTAGCATTGCTCTCAGTGTAGTGATTAGATTAGACCGTTAATTAATTAAGAGGATTGCAAAACTATCAACTAACTTTTGCGGTTTTTTTTTTTCAATGAGTAAATTGTATTTGGTGCTAAAATGTTAAAATTTAAATCAGTTTTTTTTGGAGTTTTTAATTTATTGAGGTTTTTTTTAATAATTTTAATTGTAAAATAATTCCAATTTAATTTTTTCTTTTTGTACAATTTTATTGTATTTAAAGAAGGATAATGCGTTTTTTTGTTTTATTTCATTTTGTTTTTATTTTTACTTTTATTTTAATTTATTAATTTATTGATTTTATTACGTTTGACTCTTTATATTATATTATTTATCATTTAAATATCAATATAATTTATTTTATTTTAAAATTTTTAATTTTTTATCTCTATTTTTTGTTTTAATTTATTTATAAATTTACTTATATTATTTACTAATATACAGGGTGTTTCAAAATTATGTACAATAAATTTAGTGACATATTCTTCAGGTCAAAAGAAGACGAAAACGTTCTATAGTACTTTGTCTGGAAACGATTTATTTACGCGATACAGCCAATTAAACCCGTGGCTCCAAATTACAGGAATTGTTCAAAGTGCCCGCCACCAGCTCGCACGCACGCTTCGGCTCGTTGCATGAGCGACCGTCTGATGTCATGGAAGAGTTCGTCGCCAGCATTACGAATTGTTTGGCATGCATTTTCAATTCGTTGTCGCAGATCCATAATGTTAGGAACTTCTGTGCTGTAGACGATCGTTTTCACATGACCCCACAGAAAAAAGTCCAAGGGATTCAGGTCGGGTGATCTTGCAAGCCAGGCTACCGGTCCACCTCGACCTATCCACCGATTCGTGTATGCAGCATTAAGGTGTGCTCGCACAACATGGCTGAAATGTGCTGGAGCGCCATCATGCATGAACTACATGTTAGATCTTATCAAAAGAGGAACATCTTCCAGTAATTCTGGTAATGCATTCTGCAGAAACCAAAGTTACGTTTGCCCAGTCAATCGTGGCGGCAACACATAAGGGCCAATTAAGTTATTTCCGACAATTCCACACCAAATGTTCACGGAGAAACGCTCTTGATGCGCTCGAGCTCTGGTAACATGCGGGTTAGCATCTGCCCAATGGTGCTGGTTGTGAGCATTTAAGATTCCTGTCCGGGTGAAGGTTGCTTCGTCCGTGAAAAGTATCTGGCTGAGACAACTAGGGTCTGCAGCATGACGACGTTGTATCCATTGGCAAAATCGTTGTCGATGTGGATAGTCCGTTGGGTTCAGTGCCTGAACCAGTTGCAGGTGGTATGGATGCAAAAGCTGACGGTGAAGAATGCGCCAAACAGATGAGTGCGGAATGTGTACCATGGAAGAAATACGACGGGTGCTTGTCTGTGGTTCATCATGAATGATGTCAATTATCACATCCTCTTCATCCGGAGAATGTGCTACAGGCCGCCCTTGTCCTATTTGACGGCCAAAGGAACCACGCTCCCTCAAATGTCTGTCGACAGATACAAATGTTCGGTTATTTGGCAAACGTCTATTCGGAAAGCGTTCTTGGTAGAGTCTTCCTGCTTCCACAGCATTTCCGTCCGCAAGACCATACATTAGGTGCATGTCAGTGTATTCTGCACTGGAATACGTGTACATGACTTTTTTTTTTACGTAAATCGTAATGCGTATGTCAAAGCACGCAAACGTTCTGAAATTGATATTCCTAGTGGATGTACAATAGTAAAACTACAGTAATGGAAACAACCGTACACAACTAATGGAACAACCCTAAAGTAGGTTTAAATGGAACAAACCACTCAACCTAGTGTTGGGTCGAAACGCTGGAACTGCTAAAATATCGTCCGCTAACTACCGTGCTTCCCTACTGTATGATATTGGATTACTCGCAAACAAATCGTTTACAGACAAAGTGCTATAGAACATTTTCGTCTTCTTTTGACCTGAAGAATATGTCACTAAATTTATTGTACATAATTTTGAACCACCCTGTATATTCATTTTATTTAATTCCATCATAAAGATTTATTTTATTTGCTCATTAATATTCACAGACCTTTGTCCAATCAAAACTCTTCAAACTGTTTAATTTGTCCAGCTTTTATAATAGTTTGTATTTTAAACCTGATTCTTTGATTTTTTTAAACCCTTGATCTGAAAATGTTTTATGAAACGCGTCGGTGAAAATAAAATAATTTTTCTCTTATTGCTAAACTAGAAACGTATTATCCTTCTTTCTATTTATCATCAATATTAGATCCATGATTGTATTTGTTTGTGTTTTAGGAAAAAAAAGTTTCTAATAAAATGTTTGAAAATCAAGTCGTTGTAAATATTTATTTACAGAATTTAAAATTATATAATAATTGACAAAATCATACTAACAAAAAATGAATTTTCGAATATGCCAATGCTAACTGTTGTTAATTCACTGAAAGTAAATCTGGTTCATTTGAATATATTTCATCTCTAAATATAAAAGTATAATGAAACGGGTGAAAAAACTTAAATAGCACTCATACTATTCATAAATTCCTGCTCGCACTCATTTCAAGAGACGCGTTTCTTATTTATTTTTCAAATAATATTATATAAATAAGATTTCTGCAATTCAAAATAAATAAAAAGTGTATTTTTCAATTAAACATTCGTTAACAATTAAATTAGGTTAATGTTTAAAGAATAAAAATTGTGAGCCTAGGGCATTTCTAGCCTTGTTTTGTATTAGAGCTCTGCTGGGTGTACGTCCAAAATGGCGACTTCCGGTTAGTTTGCGCTACTTGTATAAGCGAGTCTTTAATGCGGATATGGCGTAGCATTTGGAAATACGCGCCCTGAACATGGTATTCATTTATTCGCAACGTTGTCTCAGATTTTGAGAGTTGGGGGGGGGGGGGGGGGGGGGGGGGGCGGGGGGGGGTGT
>JAHWFO010018101.1:0-18092 GCA_023313115.1 Rhysida immarginata | reverse complement strand
TCGATAAAAAGTAACTGGTCAAGGCGCTGGTTTATGGAATCGGTTTGGTTGGTTTGGTTTGTTTGGTATTAACGTCCTTTTCAACTGCTATGGCCATTTCAGGACGGCGTTATAGGGGCCGCAAATTTTGCCTCGCAAGGGTTCTTTAACGTGCAGCCGGCAAACGACTACACGGGACCAACGGCTTTACTTCCCTTCCGAAGGAAGTGCGTGATCTCAGGATTTTCCCCCTGAAAAAATCCTCGTCGTCCTCGGCCGGGGTCGAACCCGCGTCCTCGGGCATCAGAGGCGATCACGCAACCCCTGAGCCACCGAGGCCGATTTTATGGAATCGATGTTGGAATTCATGTAGCACTCGAAAAATGCATTCACACTAGGTAAACTGCAGCACATAAAACAACTTATAAGCTGGCGAATTTGGGACCTTCCTAGATCAAATTATATTCGGTATGACTTATTTTCGTTTAGATGGCTTGAAACATATAGACGGGGTGCGCAGGAAGTAGGAATGCGCATGCACCACTTTCTGTGCCTTCCTTTACTTCCGACCATTGAATTCTCTGGGGCAGAAAAGAGTAAATAAAGAACGAATTAACCAATAAATATGCCGTGTTGTATTGCTCCTTGTTCAATCAATTCGCAAAACACAAACTTATTGAGTAAAGGAACGTTTCATCGATTTCTGTGTACTGTTATATGATCTCTGACTCGATAAAAAATTAATGAAAAATCACGGCGCTCTGCAGTCAATCTGAATTATTTCGACTTTGAGGTTAAGGTCAAAAACTCACCGGTGAGAAGAGTTAGCGTTTGGTCGGTCAGAAATCCGGGTGAGAAAACTGTGACGTCATTTTAACGCGGTCAAAAACGCCAGTTAGTGCTGCTATGCCTAATCGGTTATTATCACCGTCCTCACCGAGAAAAAGACGGTTAGCCCAGTGAGAAAGTACGTAATCATTCTCTCACCGGTGAGGGTTTTGACCTTAGCCTTAGTCACAGCCAATTACGAAAGTGCAGTTATTTCGAAAGCGGATATATGTCTAGGCAAGAAGTAAGCTAATGTTTGTAAATACGTACCCCGTGTATCTAGACTGATTCAAAATGATATACGACATTTCAAAATTTTACTATGCATTTATTTTAAAACATACACTAACCAGACCGGGTTTAAAATGTAGGAAAATTCAAATATTTTTATTCTTCCCGCAAGTGGAGGCTGTGGTGGCGCTAGTGTCGCGATAATAGTAAAGATGGCGGCTGTGAATGTGTGACATATCATGTCAGTTTGGGTTGCTGCATGTGCTCAGCGGGAACGGAGGGTGGGATAGTCCGTTGTGTTTTTGTTGACTGTGGCGTTGGTGTTTGGGGCTGTTGTATTGTGGTTCGTTGTAGTGTTTTGTTTTGGTTTCTTTCGTCTTGTGTGTTTTGATAAATTGAGGATGTGTGCTACGGGATTAAAGGGAGGGTGGTATTTTATTTCATTTTTAATAAATTTTCTTGCTAATGTCGCCGTGATGTTCAGTATTGTTGCCGCTCCTGGATAACGTAATATCATTTGTATTGTTTTTTTGTTTGTTGGGGGCTGGGATTGTTGGGAAATCATTTGAGAAAAAAAAACTTTCTAGCTTCCAGCAAACAATTGTTGCGTTTTATTAGTTAAATTTTAGAATATGTTCTTTTGTTAAAAAGATAAAAAAAAGTCTTATCTGTGTTGTTGCTGTCGAGAGGAGTTTTGGGCCTTTTTAGACTGGGATGTCGGGCTGAACAGGCGGCCGCCTGAATTTCCTGAACAGTATTGTCAAGTGTAAAATAAATAACTTTATTAATGTTCCGCATTTATATCTATTAGTGTAATCTGTGCAACAGTTATTAATTTAAGTGAGTGTTCTTAGAATATGCTTGATCGAGTGGTGTACTTTTCTTCCGTATGTTGCGTCCGAGTTGACTCCAACTGAGCGATAATGGCGGACGCTCATTCGATTATGACACGAACCGTGTTTGGTTTGCTGAGAATTTACGACACCTGAAAACGACATGGCTGAGCAAGTACTCATGGTAATCGCAAATAATGACAGTCAGCCGTTTGGTGAGTGATATTTTGTCTATGTCTTGCCGCGCTGAAGAGTTGTTTGCCGGTCATGCGCCTTAACTGCGAAAAGTGGAGTAATCTCATTCGCAATCGTCACGTGGTTTCGAGAAATATGAAGTTCTGTAGGATAAATGTGCCTCGATTCTTCATAGATATTGGGCCTTATATTAAACAGTGATGAACAGCCGTGTGCCGACACTGGTATGGTCCATTATGTTTGATTGTTGCACAACAAAACGTGTTTAGTGAAAGTAGTACAGTGCTGCATGTGTAAATCCCGTGCTTATTGTATTTGAAGAGAGAGTTCGCTGTATTTATTATTTAAGTACGTTTAGTAGGGTAGGCTAAATAAAAGTCGCCGATCACAGAAAGGGAACCGGGTGGCATTGTGGGGGCAGAGGCAGACAACAGGAAGTAGGTTGAGGTATCTCTGGCACCAAGTGAGCTCGACTGTGGCTTTAAACATCGCTCTGATTGAGTTGCCAATGCCTCGATTTCGGAAAACGGATTAGTACACATTGTGGAGTTTTCTGGGAGGGATTTTTGTGCCTATCCCCTTGCCAGCCATACGCTGATGATCACACTGTGTGTATTACATGCGTGTGCATATTGGTATGATAGTTAGACAGCTCGCAATGATAACTCTCCTGGCGTGTTATTTTTTTTAAAAATACCCTGATGATAGCCCTGAACCCTAACACCGCAGGTTGATCATGAAGTGAATGCCCTTGCCTATAATTGATCGTAAGTAATGACTACTGTGTTAGCCACTGTGGTGTCTATGTAAGCTATTGAGTCGTAAATAAGTCGGAAGTAGTTCTTGGCTATGCATACGTGTTCTTCGAGGGGCCCCTGGTGGAGTAAATGACATTACACGCATGAATTTGGTATTGATTTGAGTTTTCCTATATTGCTAAACGTGAATAAAGGTTTCAAACGATCTGTTGTCCCAGTGTCAGTTACTCATGCCTAATTAGTCCAGGTCCTGAACCCCTAACCCCAGGTCCGCGCTTATTATTAACCTTGCTAGTTGGTGGTTTAAACTGAAGCAGGGGGTGTGGTGGAACGTTACAAATGAATGCGGCCAGTGGGCATATCGTAGGCAATTTCATAAAGATTGCCCTACTGACAACGCATTGAATTCCTTTTACCTGGCCTTCCCGTGCTTTTGCGTTTACTAAGACATCCAGTTTCCAGAAATTGATCATACCACTTACGGACGCTTTTCTCAGTAGGGCAATCTTTTTGAAATTGTCTACGAAATGCCCGTTGGCCGCATTCATTTACAGCCGCATCTTTACTTTTATCGCGACACTAGCACCACCACAGCCTCCAATTGCGGGTAGGTTAAAAAATATTTAAATTTTCCTGCATTTTAAACCCGGTCTGATTAGTTTATGTTATAGAATAAATGCATAGTAAAATTTTGAAATGCTTATATCATTTTGAATCACCCTGGTATTTGAAATTTGGCTCATCATTTTTTAAATCATCCTGTTTAAAAGCATAAAGGCACTATGTAGGAACATCAGTATATTGTTTGTGGTATCGGGTACGGTGACCCAAACTTATCCAGCATAATTGTTTAGGAACATTTTATGGTTCAAATTGAACAAAAATGTCTTACAAACATTACATCTAGTTACGATTGTGTGTGGGAATATCGACGATTGTCCATTTTCTTTTATTTAGAGTCTTTTTATAGAAAATACGTAGGTTTAAACTATTTATTCTTAAATGCGCTCTTCCTGTTTTGCATATACCAAACATGAAGAGGAATCGTCGTACTTGTAACATGTGTGCGAAGTGTTTTATTGACTTGGCAGTTGATTTGAGCAGTTGCTAATATTGTGCAACACAACGTCGAAGTTCATTATGCCGTTTGTTTTCACAAATGAAGAATATGCAGACATTCATTTTTACTATGGGCTTTCTGCTGGTAACGTTGCAGAAGCCAGCAATTTGCATCGTGCCGGGCAGTATAGTCATAATGTGGCAAACGATTTTCAAATTAATCACGTTTCTGCATATGACAATCTTCAGCACAGGCTTGGGTGGCTTGCTGCTCAACCAAATTTTCTTCTGCGGACTTCCAGAAACGCATACCATATTTTAAAATTGAATATACGTCTATTCTACAAATAGTTTTTTAAAAGCCGACTTCGATTTTATTTTTGACGGATGCATTTCCTCATAAGCGTCATCCACATCGGTGCATTGGAGCTGGGGGCAACCATTTTGAGAGGATTCCTCGACATTGATTTGTTACTTTCTTCTTATTCTTATTCCTATTATCATTTTAGTTTTGTTTTGTAGTTCAATGTGATCTGCACTCACAAGTGTATTATTTATTTGCTTTAACCACTCTACAAGAAAATAGACAAACTTTGATATCTCACTCGCGATGGAAACTAGATGTCATGTTTATATGACATTTTTTGTTCCATTTGAACCATACAATGTTCCTATACAATTATGCTAGATAAGTTGGGGTCACCCTGTATATAGGATATATCTCAAAATATAAGGGAGCATCCATAATTACGTGACGGAAAATGGACTCAGACTTTAACTCTTCTCTCTTCCGATAACGTGTTGGGTCCTTCCCCCATCAATAATTAGATAGCGCTGAGCTCGAGCCCTAACCCGCGAATGATTTTCAAAAACGTGAATTGCAGATTGTATATAACAAAATATGTAAGAGAAATAATATATTTTACGTATGAATAAGTGAGTTATTCATCCCCTGTCATGACTGTATACAGTGGACGTGTTAATAAAAATACAGAAATGGAGGGAAATATAATATTTTAATAGATAGTAAAGAATAATCTGTAACGAAACATAAACTGTGGTTTAGTACGTAAATTTTGCATTAGGGTAACAATTAATGAGCAAATAATTAATTGAGCAAACTTTAGCTGACTTTTTATTAAAATAGGCGTCACAAGAAAGACATGTAAACTTAATTCGAATACATGCCTTCTTCACATCAACTAAATAATTACAGGCTTCGCAATAAACTGACGTAGTGTCATGTGCCAAATTGCACAGTGGAAGCTTTGCTCGGTTTAAAACTAAATAACGAGACACTAAGTCACAGCACTACGATTTAAGTACGTACGAAAACATTTAATCATTCAATAATTTCAATGATATAACATAAATACATGAAATAAATGCAGTAATGAAGTAAAGCAAAGTAAAACAATAACAATTACAAATACACAAATTGACAGATGCAATAATGTAAATTACTAAATAGGATGAAACGAAGTTAAAGCTAAAACTATCAACAAACAATTCAATCAGTAAATGAACATCAACAATTGCAATAGAATATTTCAAAAATTGCTAAATTCTTAATATGCGCTACACACAAATATTTCAGTAAGGCATCAACTAATTCAATCTTATATATCCAATAGACATAAATAAATCATCAAACAATATTATATTTGAAGTGATAAATTCTAATCAAACCTTATAAACAATTATCTCTATAGGCAACTCTTACGCCTATCCTAGTTATCAAACAAGTATACAATAATCAATCCGAAGAAATAGTATACTAAATAATTGACAATATGCTACACTCGTGGTGAAATACAAATCTTGGGAATATCGGATAAATTTCTCCATTGATACACAAGCGTTTTGACCACACAGTTCCAATAGTCCGCACATTAAAAAGAAGCACTATTAACTAATGTCCAATGATTATGAAATAATGTCCGGAAACTTAGTTAAATGTCCTATAAGCTAAATAAGTCTTAAAATGTGTGAGCACTATTAGTCAAATAGATAACGACAAGAGTCTGCGTAAGGAGAAAATATAATTTACAATAATAATGCTTAATACGCACTTGCAATACCAAAGAAACACAACTCCTTCGCTTAAACTAGTAATATTCGTTAATACTGAAAGATAGTAAATTACTACTGACGAAACACTTTAAATGAGACTCCGCTAATATTCTAGCGTAAGTAAACCGACGAAAATGCTGGGACACAAAAGAATTTCAGGGTTAACGAAATACGGGAGCTGGGGTAATCCTGTGAAGAACTACTGCCAGATAATGTGTTGATCGGCTGCGAAGATCTAAGTCTAGACAAGGCATCCGCAATACCGTTATTCGCCGCTGTTATATACTTGATGGTTATCTAGAAGTCCAACAAATATTGCAGCACTGACGCTTGTAGTCTGGAGAGCTTTGGTTGCTGTAGAAGTTGAGCTACCGCCTGGTTGTCAGTGTATATGACAGTAGGCGACTGGGCGATATACTGACGTCAAATTCGCGCTGCATGACAATTCTCTCCTCCACGAAACCTTTGGATTCAAACGCAATGGGTAGCAGTTTTGCTCCATCTTGTTGTGATGCCACTGCTCCGATGGCTTCATGAGACGCATCATAATATATATGCAGACATATCTTCTTGGGTCGAAGATGCTTAATATCGGGGGACTGCTGAAGGCCTCTTTAAGCTTGGTGAAAGCCTGTTGCTGCAGTTCTGTCCATTGATACGGCTGGTCTTTTCTTAGAAGACAAAACAATGGTTCTGCTACCGCCGAGTTTCCTTAGAATAACTGTCTGTAAAATTGGGCGGTGCCCAGGAACAATCGTAATTGAGTTACATTTTGCGGAATGGGCCATGTCTGCATTACTTCAGTTAGTCTTTGTTCACAAGCCTTCGCCCCTTCACCCAGTGTGAATCCTAAATAGTTGACTTTTCGGACACCGAAACAACACTTACTAAGTCAGAGATAAAATCTATTTTATTTGAGGGCCTGAAACACTTTGGCGAGTCGTTTTCTTCAACTGTCGGAACGAATCGGCGTAAAAGAGGACGTCATTGAAATAAGAGATGACGCCCTTATTAAGGAATGGCCACAGCGCTTCATTCATGGCTTTGGCAAACGTTGCCGCAGCGCCCATTAGCCCGAACGGTAAGACCCTATACTCGTACAGGGCAAAACGCGTTTTAAACGCCGATAAATAGGTGTCCTTTGGGTGTAATAGGATCTGATGGTAGGCCTGAAGAATATCTAACTTTACGAAATATTTGGCATTGTGAAGTTGGTCCAATAGTGTATCGACCCGAGGAATAGGATAACAGTTATCCTCGGTGATCTTATTTAACTTTCACATCTTTTTTCGTTAACATCTTTTTTCTTCACAAAATAACACTGGCGAAGCGACTTACAATATAGAAGGAATTATAAGGCCCTTACCTAACATGTCTTCAATGGTTTTCTGTATTTCCTCCTCTTCTTCCTTGGACAAAGGGTATAATGGAGAGCTGAACGGTGCCGCTGCTCGACTCAGCTCTATGGCATGTTGCGTCTGCCGCTTGGTTAGCAGGCCCGCTGGTAGTTCCTCTTTGAACACGCTGCTGAATTCCTTTATAATTTTTCGAAAGTCCAGGTGTATTTTACTGCTGTCATCTTGTTTTGGCCTAATAGCAGAAGATATGTGCTTTCTGGGTTGACTTTTATCATATGGTTCATCTCTTGTGCTGAAATCAAGTAATTGGGATTCACCTGCCTCCACTGAGGTAACCAATGCGTCTTGCCACTAATTGCTAAAATGCAACGATGTTTGCCCCAATTAATTTCAGCGTTTACTCTATGGCCCACTTGATACTTAAAATTAAGTAGAAATTCTGCAAATCCACAACACTATAATTCAATTTGTCCCTGTATTTGCCACTTTCAACGGGAACCTGGAACACGGATGCTTTAATCAGTGTAGTTCATCCATCGGCGTAAGCTGCGTTTTTTACGCTACCTACTGTTGCCTCTTTTAACTGTAGGCGTTTACACATGTCGGTAACACACAGCTCATTGCTCACATCATGATGAATAAAGTTTATTTGTTCTGTCTTATATTTCGCTGTCTTGGCTTTTGTCTGTTTTTTAATTTGCCAAAATTTTGCTTGGTGCCCAATACGACCACAATTGAAGCACTTGCCTGTAAAACGCTATTTGTTGATCGGTCGTCTCTTTGGCTCTTTACTTATGGCGCCTAGTTGCATGGACTCCAGGTCCACTGGTTTGGCTCAAAGCCTCCATCTTGCGCGCGATACCATTTTTCAATCTAAGTAATGGCTTGTTCGGCTGTACGCATCTCGCTCAACCTGACTTTAGTGGCTAGATGTTCCGGTAATCTCTGCGTGAAGAAATGGAGCTTTTCGGCTTCCGTAATGTCCACTAGACCGCTTGCTAATTTCCAGAATTTCATAACATAACGGAATTTCCGTGACGTTGTTAGCTTTCAATTTTAGCTTCTGCAATTCAAGCCTTCGGGACGTTTGGGTTAGTCCTCTGGAGAATATATTTATAAAGTCCAGTTTGAATTCTTGCCATGAAATATTAGGTCGCTGGGCATATACCCATTTCTCCATTGATAAATAATCGTTTTGACCACACCTAAATACAGTTCCAATAGTCCGCATATTAATAAGAAACACTATTAATTAATGTCCAATGATTATGAAATAATGTCCGGAATCTAAGTTAAATGTCCTATAGGCTAAATAAAGTCTTAAAATGTGTAAGCACTATTAGTCAAATAGATAATTGATAACGACAAGAGTCTGTGGAAAGAGAAAATATAATTTACAATTAGAATGCTTAATACGCACTCGCAATACCAAAGAAACACAACTCCTTCGCTTAAACCAGTAATATTCGTTAATACTGAAAGATAGTAAATTACTACTGACGAAAGACTTTAAACTAGACTCCGCTAATATTCTAGCGTAAGTAAACCGACGAAAATGCTGGGACACACAAGTATTTGAGGCTTAATGAAATACGGGAGTTAAGCCTATCATTTAAAACACAGCATTTGAATGCTCACTTTTACACGAAAAGAAAACGGAATAAAATGAGAATTCAGTACTCACTGTTTACACTGCACTCTTGTCGAAAATTAACACAGGAATTCTCACTGGCGAGCAACAAACCGGCCCATTCGGTCACAGAAGAACGCTGCGAAGCTGTAGGGAAATACGCCGAGATAACAAACTCGCTCCCAGCAGACAACGCACTTATTTTCCTCTTGCTGACGGTTCATATGCCACATTTCTACCTAGAAACGGGTGATACTCATAAGGTTGACGGTGAAAATTTGCTTACGGGAATTCGGTCGTAACTCGCTGATTTGCAAGGCGACTGGAATTTTTCCACTGCTGTACGAGCTCACCTCTTTCGCGGGAACACTTTGCTTTCCCCGACGAAAAGCCGACGAAGAGTTTTCATTCTTCAGCAACTCTCTCTTTCGCTCAGGAACATTAATGCCTCTAAGCCTGGCTTTAATTTTCTATTTGCTGAATTGCTCCTGTCTCCATCGCTCACTGTTCATCGAAGTCTTTCCATCTATCGCTGTCGACTTCACAATCCCATCTCTCGAATTCCGCTCTCGTCTCCTGTCGCTTTCCTCCGTGCTGATAATCGAATCTCCCGCTCTTCTCTCGCCGCGCTGAATCTCGGGAACTTTGCTCCTCCAAAAGGTACGTGATTTGTTACAGCGAGGTTTTTTCTGCTGTAACACGTAGCCTTTTCGCCATTACGGGCACCATAAATATTACCTGTATATCGAATAAGTGAAGTAAAATGTTCTTCTTTCTAGAATGAAAGAGCTAAGGTCGGATAATCGAGGTTTTTTTTGTACTGGCTAGCCGAGAAGACATATAAAGCCACTTACAATTTTTAGTCCAGATGCGAAACACAGGCTATGAAAACCTTCCTAGGATGAGAAGCAAATCCCTTTATTATGCATAGACGATAGGAACTCGTAGATTGTGTGTAGTTTGACAGTATTGTCAGTAAACAATAGGTTCCTTGACAAAGAGCATTATACTGAGGGGGATTTCTTAGCCGACTGCGAAAAATCCTCCAACTCTCAATTTTACAATTTATTCTTCATGTGCAACTTTTTTCACCGAATCTTTTTGATTCTATGGAAAATCAATGTTAAAGACAAAAAACAGATGCAAGATTTTTGCTACAAATAATTACGATGGTGCAAAATTTTTTCATGTTATATTTTGGCAATGCAAATTCTGTTTTACAAATTTTTCTTCATGTGCAACATTTTTCTACTGAAATTTTAAGCTTCTATGAAAAATCAATCTTAAAGACATAAGACAGATGCATGGTTATCCACCAGATAATTATAGCGGTGCAAAATTCTTTCATGAGATATTTTGGCAGTGCTGGTGCTGTTCTACAATTTTTTCTTCATGTGCAAGATATTTCTACTGAAATTTTATGCGTCTTTAGAAGATCAAGGTAAAAGATAAATGATAGACGCAAGAATTTTTCTCCTAATTACAAAAATAGTTCAGGATTTTTTCATGAGAACTTTTGGCAATTCAAGTTCAGTTTTATAATTTTATCTTCATGTGCAAATTTTATCAACGGAATTTTTATGCTTATATGGAAAATCAACCTTTAAGACAAAAGACATGCAAATTTTTTCTATTAGTTATAGTGCTGGATTTTATCCTAAAATTGTTTGGCAATGCAAGTTCTAATTCACAATTTTATCCTCATGTGCGACTTTTTAAACTTAAATATTATGCTTCTAATGAAAAACAAAGTAATGACAAAAGACATGGGCAAGATTTTTTCACGAAATAATTACGATGGTGCTAAATATTTCCTGCTAATTTTTGGCAGAGGAAGTTCTATTTTACAATTTTATCCTCATGTGCGACGTTTTAAAATTCAATGTTATGCTTCCATAAAAAAGCAAGCTAATGGTGAAAATTTTTTCAACTGACATATTAGGTTTAAATGGGACAACAAACTTAAGACAATAGACAGATACAAGATTTTTCTTCCTAGTTATAAAACTTGGTGCAGTATTTTACCTTGAAATTTTTTGATGATGCAAATTCTGATTCACAAATTTTTATCCTTTGCGACTGTTTATTCGTATTATTATGCTTCTATGGAAAAATCTATCTTAAAGATATTAGACAGATGCAAGGTTTTTCCACCAAATAATTATGATGGCGCAAAATTCTTTCATGAGATATTTTGGCAATGCTGGTTCTGTTCTACACTTTTTTCCTCATGTGCATCATTTTTATACTGTAATTTTATGCTTCTATTGAATATCAATGTTATAAAGAATGTTATAAAGAATATTATAAAGAATCTTATAAATGAATATCAAGACAAAAGACTGATGCAAGATTTATCCACTAAATAATTATGATGATTAAGAAATTTTTCTTATGAATTTTTGGCAAAAGAAGATATGATTTCACAATTTTTTTCTCAATTGCAACTTATTTCCTACAGAAATGTTATGCTTTTATAAAATAAGCAAGGTTAAAGACAAAAGAGTCTTGTAAGTTTTTTGCAGCTAGTTGTTAAGATGTTGCAAGATTTTTACTTGAGATTTTTTTAGCAATGCAAGTTCTGATACTTGAATTTTTCCTCATGTGCGACTTTATAAACATAAATATTATGTTTCTAAGGAACAAAAGACAGATGGAAGATTGTTTTCACCAAAATTTTTCATAGGATATTTTGGCAGTGCGATTTCTGATTTACAAATTTTTCTTCATGTGCATTTTTTTCTACAGAAATATTATGCTTCTATAAAATAACCATGGTTAAGGACAAAAGACACTGCAAGTTCTTTCCACTTAGTTGTTAAGATGGTGTAATAATTTTTCTTGAGATTATTCAGCAATTCAACTTCTGATTCACAAATTTTTCCTCTTTCGCAACTTTCTAAACTTAAATATTATGCTTTTAAGGAAAAAAAAGCTAATGACAACAGAAAGATGTAAGAAATTTGCACCAAATATTTGTGATGGTGCAAGATTTTTTCATAAGATTATTTTGGCAAGGCAATTTTTTTAACATTTTTTTCTACTGAAATTTAGGCTTCTATGGAAAATGAACGTTAAATAAAAAAGACGGATGCAAGATATTTTCTCCTTCTTATAAAAAGTTCCAGTATTTTCTCCCGAGTTTTTTCAGCAATTGAAGTCCTGATTCAAAATTTTTCCTCATATGCAACTTTTTAAACTTTAATATTATGTTTCTCTGGAAAAAAATGTTCAAAGACCAAAAAGGGATGCAAGATTTTTGCTCCAATTTTTAATCAGATGGATTTTTTCATCAGATTTTTTAGCAATGCAAGTTCTGCTTTACAAACTAAAGACAAAAAACAGATGCAAGATTCTTCTTCCTAGTTATAAAAATGCTGCAGGATTTTATCCTGAAACTTTTTGATAAAAAAATGCAAATTCTAATTCACAATTTTTTCCTCATCGCGACTGTTTAAACTTAATGTTATGCTTCTAAGGAATACAAAGCTAATGAAAAAGGACAGTTGCATGATTTTTGCATCAAATAACTATGATGGGCAATGCAAATTATGTTGACAATTTTCTCCACACGTGCATCTGTTTTCTACTGAAATATTATGCTTCCATGGAAAATTAAGGTCTAAGACAAAAGACAGATGCCAGATTTTTGCACCAAATATTCATGGTGGGGCAGGATTTTTTGATGTCATTTTTTGGGGAATGGGAGTTCTGTTTTACTATTATCTTCCTCATGTGTAACTTTTCTCTACTGAAATATGAGGCTCTATAGAAAAACAAGCTAAAGACAAAAAGCAAGTTTCAAGTTTTTTCCCCCAAATAATTATTCGATTTCCTGAACACAGAAATATTATGCTTTTATAGAAAATGAATGTTAAAGACAAAAGACAGGTGCAAGATTTTCCCCCATATTCATTAAGATGTTTAAGATTTTTACTTTCAGATTTTTCAGCAATGCAAGTTTTGATTCACAAATATTACCTCGTGTGCGTCATCCTTTAAAAAACTAGCTAATGACATAAGACAGATGCAAGAATTTTTTTCACGAAATAATTATGATATTTTGGCAAAGCAAGTTCTGTTTTATAATTTGTTCCTCATGTGCAACTTTTTTCTACTGAAATTTTATGTTTCTGTGGAAAATCAAAGTTATGAGCTTCATCATGGTAAAAACAACAATGAAAGCCCCGCTTGCACCACCTTCAATGCTAAAATGTGTCACTCGCTGCTGGCCAACATGATTTCACTCACAACCTCTATGTCTTTTATATGATTTTAGAATCACATATGCCGTTGAAGCAACTGAAAAACTTGCTATTTCGTTAAAAAACATTTGAACTTATATTTTACGATTAATTTTATAGGAAAAAATGCTTTTCTTTTATTTATTTTCTCTTTTCATTTTAATGGCGCATTTCAATTTTAATATGGGCCCGTATTTTGGCAACTTTTTTTTTAAATGGTAGAAAAAGGTTTTGGAATATTTTTTAAAACTGATTTAAATAGTGCAGGGATTTCCATGAAGTTAGCTGTTAAGTTCTAGATACATTAACTGAGGGAGAAACCAAGAATAAACAAAAACTCTTAAAAAAAAACATTCTTTCAGTTATTCAACGCACAAAAACAAGTATTTATTATATTATTACAGCATTACCATACAAAAAATGTTCGCTCAAAGAAAACAAACATTTGTTGGTTGGTTTGGCTTGTTATCCTTTTCAACTGCTATGGTCATTTCAGGATGGTGTTATAAGGGCCGCAAATTTTGCCTCGCAAGGGTTCTTTAAAGTGCAGCCAGCAATCGAGTACATGGGACCAACGGCTTTACTTCCCTTTTGAAGGAAGTACGTGATCTCAGGATTTCCCCATGAAAAATCCTCGTCATCCTCGACCAGGTTCAAACCCGCGTACTCGGACATCAGAGTCGATCACTCAATCACTGAGCCACAGCGACCAATAAACAAACATTGTGATTTCGTGCCACTCTGGGGCCAACATGAAATCTCGTTTTATAACGAGTAACGCGATTTTTTGCAAGAGGCGAGAGTTATCTTGTGGCTTTTGTCGGGACACAGGCGACATATTTCTCATAACGAACCCTGACAATGACAGGAGCTTCCCAAACTAGTCCAAGAGCATTTTGCGCCGGGAATAACCATCATCACCAATAGGTGGAAGGGCTATGATGGACTAAAAACGCAGGCTGGAAGCATTATAGAGTCAACCATTCTCAGAACTTCGTCGGTATTTCAAAATATTTCACTGCTTTTAAAATCACCACAGATGCTAACTATCTATTCGCAATCAATCAAGTTTATAAAAACATCTTTTCTTATTTCCTCCCAACAAAGTTCCAGAGTCTGGTAATCAAACAGCAGATCGAGAGCACGTGGTGGCATTTGAAACGCAGCCTGCCAAGCACCTGAAAACACACATCCAATCCAGAAAACAGGGAACAGTGCTTGACAGGCCATTTCGCCCAATACCTATAGCAGAGAAAACACAGCAGAGAATATCTGCCATCCTTGCGATATAGAGCACAATTATACCACAGCTAGTGTAAGTATGGGTGATAAATTACTACCATCTGACCAAAACTGCAAGTTGTTCGATTTATGTTTTTCTACTATTTGCGGGCGGTAAATCACTCTCAGCAACAAATTACTCTCGGTAGTAAATTACTGTGGGTGGTAAATCACTGTTTCCGAGAGCGCTTACACCTGCTAGAGAAAAACATATCCCTTGGTTAACAGAAGTGTGGCAAGACTAATTCGTTTTTCTATTGTGTGTGGGCATTAAATTTCTTTTTCCGAGAGCACTCACGCACCCCAGAGAAATACATGCACCTAGAGACATACATACCCCCTAGTTTTAGCAAGCAGGGCAGCGCCAACAGCACCAAGACTGAACTGCGGCAAGACAAATTTGTTTTTCTATTATCTGTGGGTGGTAAATCTGTTACCAACAGCGCTAACACACCCGTGAGACAAACATACTATCTGGTTGTTGCATGCAATGGGGTGCCAAGAGTACTAAGACTGAACTGTGGCAAGAATAATTCGTTTTTCTATTATCTGTGGGAGGTAAATTACTATAGGTTGTAAATCTGTTTCCGAGAGCATTCACGTGCCCTAGAGGCATGCATACTCCCTGGTTGTTGCATGCAGGGGGGTGCCAACAATACTAAGACCAAACTGTGGCAAGACTTATTCGTTTTTGTATTTTCTGTGGGCGGTAAATATCTGTTTCTGAGAGCACTCACACGGTTTAGAAACATACATACCCCCTGGTTGTTGCACGTGTTATAGATGAGATAAGACAATAGTGAGTAAAATAAGGAGAAACACATAGTACAAAAGAAATCGTGATTTTATTGCGATAAAAACAAACTTCATACAAAAGTTTTTATCTTATTCATAAAGGGTTATTTCAAAGATAAGATCTTGTTAAAACAAATCTACAATTCAATTTATATTTATAAGAAAGAATTCATTAAAGTAGATGGCCTAAGCAAAAACAAAAGTACAAGTTACATATTATGAGCAAAGTACAAAAGATAATGAGTAATTTACATTTGATTACATTTCAGTTAATTCTTTGACACAGGACGCATCGTGTATTCCTTTTAAAAGGTGGGAATATAGTAACCCTAAGACAGAGTAGAGTTAAAGTCAATTGTCCCTTCTTCAAGTTCAATCAGTTCATTTTCAGAGTGTCAAATACGTCTTAGTAAAGTAAGTTCGATCTAGGTAGCCTTAAGCCTAATCACTTACAAAACGCTATAAAAAAAGAATTACTTAGTAGAATGACGTCCAATTGAAACGGAATGTCATTGAAGAAGGGGGAAAGCTTATGGCATAAGAAATAAAAGTAGGTTTAAATATTAGCAACAGATGGCGCTCTAAGCGTCAGAATTTCGACTACAAATGACAAATGAATCGTAAAACAAAGGCTAAGGAGTAATTTATACGTTAGACGAACTGTACTGTTCTGTGTGCAAAGCATCAAACAAATCGGTTTTTTAAATTGCGGGAGAACTGGCGCAAAACATGTTCAATATTCTGTCCAGCATTGTGTGCACCAAGTTGAAATCGAGAAACAGCATGTTCCACAACTGATCGAAGTGTATTCAGCGTCATGTTCAAAATGAGGAAAAGCCGTGTACCCGGCGTTTTTATAACATGAAATGAGTCGTGCGCATGACAGATATTTTCATTTACATATTCTGATACTTACAGCGCCATCTGTTGCTAAAATTTGGACCTACTTTTTTTTCTTATGCCATAAGCTTTCCTCTTCTTCAATAACATTCCGTTCCAATTGGATGTCATTCTACTAAGTGGTTCTTTTTTATAGCGTTTTGAAACTTAAACTTTAATTATAATCACCCTGTAGTTTAATCAACGGGAAACAAACTCTTGTTCACAAAATACACTGGCGGAAAAAAATCATAACACCACGAAGGACTTGTGTTAGATGAATGAAATTTGGACAGTATATTCAGCTATGGTATTTATTCAATTGATTCAAGGTTCAAGGTTACAACTTATAGTGGACACCACCAGCGCCATCTGTACATGCAAACGAGACATTCCAATGACAGACATAAAGGAGATCAGACGCGCATCTGTGTCACTTCAGACAGTTGTGGACGTGTGTGACAGAGTACGTAAAACATGCCTCGAAGGCGGCTGCGACGTGAATATGGGCAGCTAACCCAATTCGAACGAAGACGTGTAGTGGGCTTTCGAGAGGGTGGACTTTCGTTCCGTGCTATTGCAGAATGCATGGGTCGAGACATTGCCACTGTGTACAACTGTTGGAAGCAATGGTCCAGGGAAGGCAGGATTACCAGGAGACCAGGATCTGGACGACCCCTGGCCACTGGAGACAGGGTTGACCGGCGCATCTGTAGAATGGCTGTGGCAAATCAGACAGCATCTGCAGCAGACATTCGGGCTGCTGTGCCACTCAACGTCACTCCACGCACAATTCGGAACCGTCTCCTGGCCAGGAACCTCCACTCCAGGCGCCCTGTGGCATGTTTGCCTTTTACCCCTCAGCACCGTGAGCTACGTCTTCAGTGGTATCAAGCCAAAGCGACTTGGAGGGTAGAATGGAGGTCTGTGGTCTTCACAGATGAAAGTCGTTTCTGTCTGGGTCAGAGTGATGGTTGCACAAGGGTCAGGAGGAGGAGTGGGGAAGTCCTGTTACCAAGCTGTATCCGTCGTCGGCATACTGGCCCTGCCCTTAGCATTATGGTATGGGGTAGGATTTCCTATGACAGCAGGATCTCCCTGGTGGTTATCCCAGTCACAATGACTGCAAATGTTTACATTCGGATGGTTGTTGAACCCATTGTGCTGCCATTAATGGCTGGTATGCCAGGGGGGCTGTTCCAACAGGATAACGCTCGACCCCACACTGCCGCTGCAACCCAACGTGCCCTTCAGGGTGTCCATATCCTACCATGGCCAGCATGATTACCAGATCTGTCGTCCATCGAGAACGTCTGGGACATGGTCAGATGCCGTGTCAGGGCTCTTCCAAAACCAGCAACAACTGTCGCTGATCTGACCATCCAGCTACAACAGGCATGGAATGCCATACCACAAAATGACATTTGGCATCTCTACGACTGTATGCATGCATGTGTGCAGGCCTGCATAGACCAGCGCGGTAACTAGAGCGAGTACTAAAGTCCGTGCTTTTCACCTTGTACAGGGTGGTGCTGATTGTAACCTTGAAACTTGAATCAATTGAAAAAACACCATAGCTGAATATACTGTACAAATTTCATTCATCTAGCACAAGTCCTTCGTGGTGTTGGGATTTTTTTTCCCGCCAGTGTAGATTTAATAAGCATATACATATTTCGACTTCATTAAGGTCATTATTCAATGCCATATGAATTTGGTAAATCGAGTACACGATTATATAAGAAAGAGGCAGTCGCTGATCTCCAATGGGCGAGAGTTAACCAAGAACCAATGGGAGGAGGGAAACGTCTTAACAAACAAAAAGCGGACCTAGGAGAGATACCCAGTCACGTCGGTTATACAGCAAAATTAAAGTACAAAATTAATAAGATATACAAAGATAATACAATAAAAAGCAAACAACAAAAAAACAAAACTAGAATTTTATT
>JAHWFO010018100.1:0-13237 GCA_023313115.1 Rhysida immarginata | reverse complement strand
GGACCAACAAAACAAGGCAAAGTTTGGGCCAACAATCGGCAAGTTGTTTTTTTTTTGTTTTTTTTTTTTATCAACAACTGGTTGTTTGTGTTTCTATGTTGCATCAACAAGGGGTGATATGTAGCCGACGAGAAAGACAGGCCGCGGCACTGAAAAGTCACCTGACCACTAAAATTCGGCTAAAATGTAATTTTTAAAAAATTTTTTCGTATTATTATCGTTTGGAAATTTAACTAACAATCAATAAATTTTGTAACTGTTGATTTTCCGTTAAATTTTGTTTTCAATTAAAATTTTCTCTATATAAATAATTTTCTCTATAAATTTTATCTATATAAATAATTTTCTCTATAAATTTTCTCTATATAAGGTTGAGGTGATTTAATGATAACTAGAGTAAGTTTTTAGTTTTTTCACCTCAATTATGAAGGGTTAATAAAAGAATAAATTAATAAATTTTAAAATACATGCTACGTGTAGGTTTTTTGTAATTTTATTCTTCATAAGATAAATTTATAAATTTAATAAACTTTTATAAAAAATAATTTAATAAACTTTTATTAAATTATAAATATTATTAAATTATTATAATAATATTACAATTATAAAAGTATCAAAATATAATTTAATAAAATAGGAATTGTTAAATTGAAGTTTTGATATAAATATAAAAATTTATTCGATAATTGTATTTTGATAAAAAATTTATAAAATCAATTTGATAGAAAATTTCAAAAATTATAATTGGAAAAGAATGTTATCTTGATAAAATAAAATTCACAAAAAAAAACTACATGTGCAGTAAATTTTAAAAGTTATTAATTTATTCATTTATGGAGCTTTATTATAGTTAAAACTTTCTATATTTTATTTTCGTTATTCAATTTTAAACGTTACATATAAGAATTGATGAGTGATAGTTAACTTCGCTAAAAAAAAAAAAATAAACTAAACCTAACATTAAGATTTATTTCAAGTTTTTTAAGCTCCTACTTTCACATTTCACAGACAGTTTAACCTTGTTAATTGAACTGTATTTTCTTAAAAAAACTATATTCGACTTGTAATGAAAATTTTCAGTAATTTTTCTTTAGTGCCACAATTGTGTAGAAAAATTATATTTTAAGGAATTTATTAACCTCCAGGGAGCAACAGATTGAAGGAGCATGAAGTGTTGCTTATCTGGATTAAAATTTTGGATGAAATAATGGATATTTCATTAAAAATTTAATCTAAACCGCATCCTCCACATGTACTTCAATGATAATTATTGCTGTGTTTGGGCCAACAATGGCTGACAAACTCACGTGACTCCCGTTCTACCAATCAGCAGTTATGGGCGGCGCGGAAAAGGATTGCCGTACTTTCCTAATCTAGAGCTTTACTGACATTACCCTGCCAGCGCAGATTTTGAAACTATTTTTTTCCCTTCGCCAAACAAAATTCCATTCCTCACGATTGTTCTGCTAAAATATCAGGTCATTCTGATGAGTAGTTTTCAAATTATCGATTTTTGAAATCTTAACTTTAAATATAATCACCCTGTAGTTTATATGATGTAGTATATATAGTGATGATCATAAATTAAAATATAGGCCTATCCGTGTAACAAAATACATTTGATAACCTGAAATTTAGTTCGTTTTTCCATAAATTTTAGTTATGATCAAATAAACAAAGAAAATTGCTTGAGAGAATTTTAAATAGTTTTAATAAAATTTTACAGTATTTGAAACCACAATGTTCTTGTGAAGGAAAGATTTTTCGAATGGCTGTTGCAACGCAAGGGGGAAGAAGTTTTCTTTTATTTCTTTCCAGGTGCACCCAAATCTAATAGATAAATTAGATTGTTGGTATATCGTAATCGACGCAGATTTTTGAAGAGACGAAATTTTCGGTGATGCACGCCGAACCACTGGGCATATGCTGATCGATCTCGGCATAATCACGACAGCATACGTTCGCACTTGTGATGTCGGCATATCTACACTATTGTGCACTAATACCTAATTTAAAAATTAATATCATGAAATTGTTCACATTTAAATAATATATGTATTAATTATACTTGACAATTTGTTGCGGGTGATACATTTTCCATCGATTCGGCGACACTGGATTCCGTGTCTAATGACGGGTGATCGCGCAGGAGAGGTTATAATCTATATGGTTTCACGCCTAAACCATCCAAATCACCTCCAAATCGTTGTCCAATTCATTATATAGATAGTTGTTAAAATAACAATGCCTCCACCCACGCCTTCCTCTCCCTCACCATCCCCACAATCACAATACCCTTTCCCCGTACAGGTTAAGATGACTTCGTTTTTCGTTTCACCTGCTTCCCCCGAAGAAGTAGCATCCATTATTAACCGACTTAAATTTTCAAGCTGCCCCGATTCCCTTGATATCAGCTCCAATATCATAATTCATGCATGCTCTGGTTTTTCTCTCCCCTTAACACGTCTTTTTAATATCTCCCTAACCCAAGGTAAATTTCCCTCCCGATTCCGTTCAGCTAAAATTTTACCTATCTACAAAAAAGGTGACCCATCCTCTTTCTCTAACTACCACCCAATATCCATCCTTTCCTCCTTCGCCAATATATTCGAGACCCTGTTTTATTCCCGATTATCTTCTTATATCTTTTCAAATAAACTCCTTTCAACTTCCCAACATGGCTTCATACCCAAAAGAAGCACTAACACAGCTTGTTTCGATCTCATGGAATACATAATTTCAAACATGTCTAATAACAATCTAATTGTCTCTCTATTTTCTAAACTATTCCAGAGCATTTGACTCCATCCCTCATGAACTTCTTATTTACAAGCTATCCCAATTTTTCAATATCCGTGGCTCTCCTCTTTACTGGCTCTCTAGTTATCTATCAAATAGACAATACACCCTCCATCTATTTAACAAAACATCCTCTACTATCACCCGCAATCTTGGTGTCCCCCAGGGCTCCATTCTATCCCCTCTTCTCTTTAATTTATTCATTAATGACTTAACCTATGCAGTATACCCTTTACCACTAACATTATACGCAGACGACACAACAATACCTTATGCTGACTCCTCGTTAAGTTCAATCAAAGAAACCTTTAACTCGGTCTCGAATAACCTCTTACTCTGGAACACAACCAACCTTATGTCCCTTAATTTAGAAAAAACCTTATATATCATCAGTACAACAAAAAACTTGCTAAGAACGAATTCTCGCTAACCTATAATTCTCAACAGATTAACTCGTCCAAATCCTTTAAATACCTAGGAATTCACTTATTCCCATAACCTTTCCTGGGATGCTCACTTTAATGCATTAGCTTCTAAGCTAAACCAACGATTAGGACTTTTTTCTCGTCTTCATTTACTCCCTCCCAAAATCCATCTTTCCCTGTATAATGCTTTAATCCATTCCTCCCTCTCATATGGCCTCCTTTTTTGGGGATCAACCACTAAATTTAATTTATTGCGCTTATTTAGACTTCAAAAATGGTTTCTACGCATTTTGCTAAAAGTTCGTAAATCCACCCCAGTCTCTCACCTTTTTAATTCCGTGGGTATAACTCCCATACAGCAACTTTACAATATTGACCTAGCAACTTTTATATACAAAGCCCTCAATAATTCCATAGTTACTACCCTCCCCCAATAGTTATTTACCACAACTAGAACCCCTTATAACACCCGATACTCTGATTCCCTGCCAATCCCTCACATAAGACGAAACTTCCAACTGAAAAGTGTCTCCATCGCCGGGAATAGACTCTGGTCCACATGACCCCTAGTTCTCCATTCATCACCAAACACTGCCACTTTCCAATACCGTCTAAAGAAATATTTTTTAACATTCCCACCAAACTAACTTTCCTCTCCTTTCCTCACCCTTTCTATTCTTAAAATTTAACTTTTAATATATCTAATATTGTGCTCCCCACCCAGGGACTTACCTCGTCGGCCCCCGCCATAATGGCCCTGGGTGGACGACTTGTATCTTTCTTTAGATTAAATAAATAAATAAATAAATAAATATCTTCGTAACTTAAAGCTGCTTTCATGTCCAGACATTGTGAAAATTGTAGTGAACGCAGTATTGAGTGAATGTAGATCTGTAGTGAATGTTAAAGCTTCACTGCAAAGCTTGCTGGGAGCAATCCTCGCACTAGGTCACGCCTTCACCCAAGATGGATGCCCCCGGTTTCAAATTCCGCTCGGAATTTACGTTTTTCACACAATTAGGATTCGAATTTTAAAAAATTAAATATGCTATGATGTGACCGTAGAGTTAGCCTTTCGATTTAAGTAAAGTTGTATGTGACCGTAGAGTTGTCCTTTAAGTGTGAAAAATATTAAATGACAGGCTGTGGATTATTTGACTGCTCCCAGTGCTTCAAATAAAAGTCCCAATACACGAAGTTCACTATGGGCTGCATTTAATGAAGAGGTAACATTACAAAATTTAAGTATATCAAGATTAAAGGGAGAGCAATGTCTGCTTATGCATGTTAAATAAGAATATTTCTAAATAAATCAAAATACACTATATGATCAAAAATATCCGGACACCCCTCACAGATCATCGATTGGCCCAATGTCACATGATAATGACTTACACATCATTTAAATAGCTTCCCACACCTTCAGACACAACTCTGCTTGGACATTGGCAAGAATGGGTCGTTCGGCAGAGCTCAGTGAGTTCCAACGTGGAACCATCGTTGGATGTCACCTATGCGGCAAGTCCGTGCTTGACATTTCCAGCCTTCTTCAGATACCCAAGTCAACAGTAGGCGATGTCATTATGAAATGGAAGACCCGGGGATCAACAACAGTTCAACAACGAACCGGTAGACCCAAGAAACTAACGGACAGAGACCGTCGAGTGCTTCGTCGTGTCACCCGCAGCAACCGGAAGTCCTCGGCGGAAAAATTGCTACAGAGTTTCGAAACGCCTCTGCAAATGATGCCAGTACCATGACAATTCGTCGGGAACTGCACACGATGGGATTCCATGGCCGTGCTGCTGCCCACAAGCCCCACATCAGCAGGGTCAACGCCAAGCGACGTCTGGAGTGGTGCAAAGCCCACAGAAACTGGACAATGGACCAATGGAAACGTGTAATGTGGACAGACGAATCTCGCTACACACTCTGGCAATCCGATGGACGAGTTTGGGTTTGGCGCATACCTGGAGAACGCTTCTTACCTGAGTGCACAGAGCCCACAGTCAAGTTTGGAGGAGGAGGAGTCATGGTGTGGGGCTCATTTTCTGGTACGGACTGGGCCAGCTCGTTCCTGTGCAAGGAATCATGAACTCCGACCGTTATCTGAATGTTTTGGACAACTGTGCACTTCCAACGTTGTGGCAATTTTTCGGAAACGGGCCATTTCTCTACCAACACGACAATGTTCCATGCCACAAAGCGAGGCGTGTACAGCAGTGGTTTGCGGACTCAGGGGTCGAAGAAATGGGTTGGCCGGCACAAAGTCCCGACCTCAATCCTATAGAGAGTCTGTGGGATGAATTGGAAAGACGCTTGCGGGCCAGATCACATCGGCCAACTTCTGTACCTGAACTGATTCTCGCTCTTCGGGAGGAATGGAGGAACATTCCGGAAAGTACCTACCAACATTTGGTGGAAAGTCTTCCCCGAAGGGTGGAAGCTGTGATTCGGGCAAAGGGATGTGCAACGCCCTATTGATTTTCATGAAATCGTAGCTAGAGCGCAAACGTGCATGTGTCCGGATATTTGTGATCATATAGTGTAGTTTCTTTAATTTGTGTTTATGATCAATTGGAAATCAGAAATTAAATTACCTTCCTATAAGAAAAACAAATTATTTATACTCTGTTTGTTGCTATTATCCCAAAATGATTAAATTTGAGATCGGTTCGAGCCAAAGATTGAATGATCTTATGGCCAAGATCGAAGATCGAGATCAGTCCTGAAATATCCAGGATCGCCCACCCCTAGTTCCAAGCATTATTAAAAATTGTGTGCAAAGTTTGATCTGATTTTTTTTAAAGCATGTGTGCCTATGGAGGGTTTACATTTTTGGGCTTTGGCTGACGTCATCAAAGCTATGCCATCTGGTGAGCACCGGGAGAATCGGGTCTTTAAATGGGGGGGGGGGGGTGTCAATTAACTTCGAAATAGCGTCTAGTTTACAAATTTTAACACTTGGGGGCACAGCAGTCATATTGAGATCACCTTCCCGCGAATTCTTGCTCAAGTGTATGCATATATTGTTGTGTTACTTGAGCGGTTTCTGGCTAATAATCGCAAGCTTTTTATTAAAATACTTGCAGATTAAATGAAGACGACTAGCCACAGAATGTTTTAATTGTGACGGGCCGTGTGAGGCATCGCTACTTTTGTAATACCTCGCATGTCCCGACAAAACAGATGTGCATATATTAAATAGATACACATCTGTGTTATTGTTATTTATTAACAATTAATCACGTGAATAAAAGACGTAGAAATCTTAAACTACATCCTTTAACCCCACCCTCTACTATTAGGCCTAAAGATCGAAGTTGGATCATGTAATTAAAATTAAAATCACGATCAGAATAATAATTGGGAACAAATTTAGGAGCAAACAGTTGGTACAAGCTGAGGAAACGTGCAAATCAATTTCAGTTTATTATTTCACTTGGGTGTATGGTAGGACCTTCGAGCATGAAAATAGATAGAGGCAGCATAGCCTCTTGTTCCATGGCACCAAAGTTAGGTCACATAGGCATACTGATACCCCTACACACTAATCGGCCAAGCCTTAGGTGTGATGTGATAAGAAGGTAGTTCCTTCTAGCATAGAAATAGAAGGGATAGGATTTATTTAGCATGACGTAATAGATCTTTGAGCATCAAAATAGAGGCAGAAATGAAATGGTATACTCTTGTTCAGCATCAACAACATGAGAAAAAAAAAGTATGAGAAAAAAATAAAAAGTCCTTAACATGTATTAACTTATTTACAGAATTATATGCAAATTCCATGAAATAATAATATTAATAAAGCAAATAAATAAATAGTTCAAATTACAGAATTATATGCAAATTCCATGAAATAATAATAGTAATAAAGCAAATAAATAAATAGTTCAAAACAGTCAATCCAATTATGGCCTGTAGAATCGTTTTTGAACTATTTATTTATATACTTAATATTATTTCATGGTATTTAAAATAAATATACAAGAGAATATACATCTAATGTCCATTACATTCAACTAAATAATTATTTACAGAATATATATGTTAAATTTTAACATGTATTAAATGGGTTAATAGTGAAAATTTAATTTTAAATGAGTTCTTATTAAAATCATTATAACAACATTTATTTTGTATTTTTTTTCGAAATTTTAAAAAAAATATTACTTTTTTATTTTATTTTATTTTTTTAGATTAACAAATTTTTTTGGTTTTTTTTTCATTTTCTTTATTTCAATATTTTATTAGAATTTTTGTTGAACATTTTGTACTTTTAGATAAAAGATTACATTTTGTATCATTTTTTTATTAATTTTTTTATTTGTATAAAATTTGTGAATTAAATTAAAATAAATATTTACATAAAAAAGGCCAAATTATTAAAAAATTACAAAAAAGTTTTGTTCTGAACTGATCATAAACTGCGGAATATCATACATTCTCATTTCTAAATATAAAATAACGTAATAATAACGGTTAATAGGAAATAATGTAGTAAAGGATCATTAATTATCATTAAATAATAGGCAAACTGCATTAAAAATGTGTGGGATCAGTAACATAATCGAATAAAGCTAAAATAATATGTAATCACAAGTCAATCCAATGCCAACAAGGGGCCTATCACAGCTAATCCACAAGGTGATTGATTTTGGTGCCACTGGCTTCCTCTTGTCATGAATAGGGTGCCGCCTCTATCTATTTTCATGCTCGAAGGGTAGGATATATAACACGTGTTAGATTCCAACACAAAATTTTATTGTTCTTTGTATAGCTCGTTTCCCGCTCACAAGCTTGAACTCCTTTGTCCCCAAACTTTTGATGGGAAGGGGTAGAGCGAGTGAGAGGGAGAGAGCATCCTGGATGGAAGTGATCTCCATGGTAATGGTCACCTCCCAAGGGAGATGAGGAGCTGTTTCTTGGAACAGCAATTATGTGAAAACTATTCGGGAAATATAAAAAATTTTTAAAAGTGAAAAGGAGAGACTACGAGATGTGAGAGAGAACTGACATGCGTTTTTCTTCTTCGAGAGGAGGTGTGAGAAAGATTCGCAACGGGACCGATAGGACCGAGTCGGTGAGCGAGGAGGAACCACGTGTACGTGAAACAAGAGTTTCAACAGAACATGTCCACGAAAGAGAGAAGCAACCCAGAATTGGCTGCAGCTGAACTGAGGGCATAAAACCAAAGCCGAGACCGAGGAGGTTAGAGTGATCACCATTGGACAGCTGGAGCGGAGCAGCCAAGACGAATGAGCGGATCCAGGTACATCTAACCAATGCACGGTGAGCTGTTGATGGAATGGAGCTGGGAGTGTGAAGCATGTGAGTGGTGAGTGAGTACATCGGCTCGAGCATCAGATTTGCGGGCGCCGAGTAGGTACAGTGTTCGGAGAGTGGAGTCAGGCGATCTAAGGTTGTGAACCAGTGTAAGGTGAGGATAACACACCTTCCGGCTCCCGCTGCACTGTGAGCCAACAGATGCACGACCATTCCAAACGTGGGGCAAACGTGGGACACCGTCAATCTCAACACAAATCTATAGGCTGGTATCCACAGAACGTGTCTCACAGTTGGTGCTGTGCACAACAGATCTGAGACGGGATACAGTGTGGCGAGAGTCGCTGGCTCGCCCACAAACAACATGGCGTGGAGCGCAACCAAGGGAAGCGGCAATACAAGAGGGACGTCCACCCATGCCACCTGAGACATGCACGGCGAGCGACCTCTGGTGGGACCAACAAGGTAGCAGCCTCTGAGTGAGAAAGCAGATCCGTGACATTGAACGAGGTAAAAGACTCTCGACTTGCGACTAGTTGCCTACGATCTGTGGCCAGAGTAGTGAATTATCTCCAACTAACCAGATAAGCACTTACATTTGCCATTTATTCAAGGGCCTATGCGAGTGACTGAATTAGACTCCTAAGATTAAAATAACGATTCATTTATTAAGGGAGTGATGACTAGACTGCCACATAATTTAAACAAGATCCTTTACTTACACCAAAAGATTTAATTAGAGGTATTCTAGTGTTTATAAAGTTTGCTGAATAATTTGATTGAGTGTTCCTCAGTGCAATACCCCACTTGTTTGTTAAATTATCACCATTAATTTCATTTATGCTGCTTGATTATTCATTGATTCTTTCCAATTATATTTATTCTCATTTTAGTGTAGTGCTTAATTTACACTGAGTTAACAAAACTCATGGGATAGCAAGCACATTGATTGATGGGCATGGCTCACGAATTCACACGGGTAACGGATTCTGGGAATGGACCATTAGGCGTTGTGGGAAGAACTTGGATAAGTGATTAATCAGAAATGGCACGTCGTCGCGAGTTGACGTCTTTTGAACGGGGTATGATAGTAGGTGCCCAGAGGTGTCAACTGCCTCCAGAAATGTAGCAGGGACTTGCAGACTCACTACCACGCCATATTGCTGCACTCCACAGGGCCAGAGGTGGCCCGACCAGATATTAAGTAACTATCCCATGAGTTTTGCTAACTCAGTGTATTTTGTTCATAATAATTTTTCTAATATACTTATCACCTGATTGCTCCTTTAGATTACTTCATCATTATCCAAATTTATTGGGAAAGGGGGCACAAGTCATTTTATTTTACAAAGGTAAAGTGTGTTAGCAATATTGTACTTATTAAATATCAGAACCAATATACGATCAGAACTTAATTTGAAGGCTAAATCGAATAAGTAGATTAAGATAAATATTAAATGATTCAAGGTAAGTATTAGTTAGACCTAAGAGAGCCGCAGACAGCGAGAAGGGAATCACTAATAAAGGAGGAATCATTACAATGATGCTGATGACCAGTTGCCGATCATTACAAACGTTACAATGGTGCCGTGAAGTAGAGAAAAACTATTCATTACAATCATTACATAATATTAATAACTAGAAATTGAAAAGAAATAAATTCAAGATTCATCTGGTTAATGCAGAAGGAAATTAAAAAATCTAGTACTATAATTCTTTTATCCATCCGTCCGTTCAAGGCCAACAAAGAAAAATATAACAACCCGTCTGAAGCCAGGGATTGTTGTAGTTTAAGACAATACTCAGTCATTGTTATTAAATAAAAAAATAAACTAAACCCGAAATAAATAAACTGAAAAAAATAATAATTTTCTTGGTTGGTCCAAAGCCAGGAATTGTTGCGGTAAGATAATACTCAGCCATTGTTGTGAATTAAATAATAAACTGAAAAATGTTTTATGCAGATGAATAATATACTGCTGCAGAAGATTAAGTTTTGAAAACCATTGATGCTCCACTGTCATTTCTTTACTCTTCAACCTGTATGGTTGACAGCTGTCATGTTGTGGTGAATGGATTGTGAATGTATTGAGATAATGATAAACAATTAGTAAGGTTTAGGTTCAGATAGGATAATACTTTACTACTAAGTTTTAAAATTTTTCATGGAACAATTTGTGAATACATACTAAATATCTTAAGTGAGACATATTAACATTCTAATAACAGGGAACAACAAGATTGCAACTTGATCATAAGTCAGAGATTTACTAACACAGAGACAGAACCCCCTAAAAATTCACATGATATTAAATCAACCAAATAAATTTAAATTCCAAGATCAAAAATAACCCCACTATACTATAAGTTAAAGTTGGTGGTTACGAGGTCACAGGATATCAGTGCAAAATTCTAGAAAATAAGTGCTTAGTCATAGCAGCAAAAATTACTTTTTTGCCATGCGGGGGTCTCGCTGGAGTCGTTTGGTCCTCTGGTCCTCTGGTCTACGATGGTATCCTTATCCTATGGGAGCCTGATTCAGAATGCCTTCTTGAATCTCCGGCTCCCCTTATATACCTAGCACCAATCCCGCAGAGGATTCTGGGATCGCCCACTGGTGGCAGAGCTGGAAACTCTCATAATACTTCTGGTAGTGGATGAGACCATAACAGGAGAGGAGTCAGTAAAGCCAAGATTACCCAGCATGCCAAGTGGTATCACAACATCGATGAATTTGCAAGCAAATGAATAAAAGTTAATGAATACATATTCGTCTTATTTGAAACACATTGATAAATATACTGTAGCTGCACTAGAGTTCTTTCTAAATATATAGCTTAATGATAGCATAATTAGAGAAAAAGAACCCCAAAAAATTTAAGACTTCATATGATATTAAAGCAACCAAATAAATTTAAATTCCAAGATCAAAAATAACCCCACTATACTATAAGTTAAAGTTGGTGGTTACGAGGTCACAGGATATCAATCCAGAATTCTAGTCAATATGTGCTTAGCCAAAATTACCTTTTTGCCATGCTGGAGTCTCGCAGGAGTCATCTGGTCCTCTGGTCTGCAATGGTGTCCTTATCCCATGGGAACCTGATTCAGAAGTCTTCTTGAATCTCTCGCTCCCCTTATATTATGAAGTTATCACTTTTTATTTATTCTCTGTTCAAATTTATTAGTAATTTTGTAAAGGGTTACACTAGTCATCCCTTAGAAAAGGACTACATGACACATTCTGGTGTCAATTTTGTAATAGAGTTTCTATGAATTCTGATGTAGTTTTTAGCCCTTTTGTCAATTAGCCACAGGCTTCTCTTCTGTCTTCATTTGGACAGAAACTCCGTTTGCCAGACAGAAACTTAGTTTATTTTGTATAAGCTGGACAGAAACTCCTTTAGTTCTTTTGTTGGACATTAACTTCTGTTATTTGCCCAGCCCTATAGGCCTATAATATACCTGATCCCCGTTCATCAAGGCAAGGGAGGGTGGACCTCGTATTAGCGGTGCAAAAGAGTATTAGATAGTACATTTAAGCAAGACAAATACATTTAAACAACTATTCGAACTATTATTACTTATTTCAATACCCTTATAAAATTAAATCGCTTCACAATACTTAATACAAATTCAGGGGCCCTCTGAAACAAACAAAACAATAGCATAAACTCCAAACGCAAAAACTCTATAATAAATAATGACAATGTCAAGTATTTATGCCTAAAATTTACTGTACATACTGAAATTGGCATCTTGCTGGCATAAGTGTACTTTTTTTTAGTGGTACCATATAACGTACCAGGGCAAACTGCTCCAGCCACCCCTTAGTGAATTAATCAGTATCCATAGAACCTACGTATTAATTCAACCGGTTCCTAGTGTCATACGCAGTTTGTTCCACATCTGACTTCTCGAACCCAGAAGTCAGATACACACTCTTGTCAGATACATACTCTTGTCAGATACACACTCTTCAGCCCCTCTCAATATCTCATGTTGAACCTTGTTCATGTATGCTTCAGTCTCACTACACACCTTATTAAAATCCACTTCAATATCAACACCTTCATTGTCCTCCTTACCAATCATCACAGACACTCTACCAATCAGTTCCTCTAATTTCCGGGCTAACTACAAAAATGTCTGGTAGACAGTCTCCATAGTGTTACCCTATTTTATCCTCTTAACCACAAAAATCATAAACAACACAAGGTCTCTCCCCGTATCTCACGTAAGCCCAACTCAACTCAGAACCAACTGATACGGTTCACCCCCACAAGCATACTAACTTGGTCACACCCGCAACACACAAGATACACTACAGCAATCTCTTCTGCCTTTGCAACACCATCGTTTATAATACAGACCCCTAACACTTAAAACGCACTATCTAAGCATGGCCTTAATAATCTGGAATACTGCCGAATTAACAAGGTCCATGTTCGGGCACCATTACGTGCCACCCGCGTGTGGGGGTAGACTATATATGCGTAGTCTTATAATATACCTGATCCCCGTACATCAAGACAAGGGAGGGTGGACCTCGAATTAGCAGTGCAAAATAGTATTAGATAGTATGTTTAAATAATAAATATTAATTAAAAATACAAAGTAGATAAAAAATAAGGTATAATAAACAAAAATAATTAATCTAAATCAAAATAAAAAGCTGACATTTCGGATAGAGCCTATCCTTTATCAAAGCAAAAGAGGATAATTCT
>JAHWFO010018097.1:0-13189 GCA_023313115.1 Rhysida immarginata | reverse complement strand
TTTATGTAGATTAATGCATGGTATGGTAACATAAAACGTTTAAGGGGCCCCTAGTTTTGAAGGTTTTAGCCTATATATTTGGAAATATAATGTGTCACATATGATAAAGGCGAAATTATGAATAAAGTATGTATCAGTGTAAAACGCAAAACTAAGTTCTTGTAGATTATTTACTGGCTCCGAACCCCTGATTATTTCATTCTCCGGTGTTGTTAATAATATATGCACACTTGTGCATTACCTGGGGGGTGGGATCATCACAGTTCACAGTTAAATATCAATGTTGAAATTGTTACAGTGCTTTGCTATCGTATAGGTGTACAAAATGTGCAAAAATCAAATTTTTATATTCAGTCTCATCAGAGATAACTAGCCCCAAACGTTACAAAAAATAAAGATTTTCAAATTTCAAAAATGTATAAAAAAATTAAGTAAACATTTGTCAGTGTTGTTGCTCTATATAAGGCTAGTAGTGTATGATATCTAACTAGAGAAAAAATACACTCTGATAAATCACTCCTTGGTTGTTCTTTTTGGGTCTAAAAAGTGGATTTTCTAAATTTTCATTACCAAACTTTGGAGGCCATTTTGACTGGTTATTTTTGAATTTAGGGTATTTTGGGTAATAAACAATGTTGTAGAGGAAACGTTTCTAAAAACAACCATATCAATTACAATGTTGTAACTTAACCGAGTGCAGAGATATTCAAATTAACGCTAATGTCTCCAAATTGAAAAACCGTCGTGCGCTTACAAATAAAAATGGCCGCCATTCAGTAACGGTGCAAGGTAAAAAAAAATTAAAAACTGTTTTGCAGCACTTCTCAATTATAGGGTAATCACGTATAAAAAAAACCAAAAATTTTAATAATGGTCAAGCAACCAACTTAACTTTTATTGGATCACTTCATATGGATTGGCCCATGAGTCATTATTCTTAAAGAGGAATATTTCATATTATTTCAACAACTCATATCACCTTAAAAGGAAATATTCATCTTAGGTAATCCATTGAAATATATACGTCCAAAAGTTAATATGTATCCTCGTTTACATCAAATATTTGGCATTTATAGTAAAATATTACTTACATGATGAAGGACGGAAAGATCACTACAAGAAAAATTCGTCGTATCACTATTCGGTACTAATTAATATTTTCCAAATAATTTTTTTACTGCTTAAAACTTCAGTTTTTTTATGATGAGTATAACATAAATTAATCCAAAACACCACTGAAGAAAAGCATACTTAAAAAAATATCCTATAATGCTCTATGAGCATAGTAAATCAACCTCTATTACCTTTTTTTTATATCTTCATGAGAATGAAAAAGCAAAAACGCAAATTTCGATTCAATTTTTAATGTTACTCATAATCGCGCACTTTTTTTCTTAATTACCAAAGAAATAAATCAAATTTCTATGCATTTTCTCTTGAAATTTCTTTTATGACGTACCTGGGACACTAACGAACCGAACAAATTATATGATCACTGGATTATTTCAAAAAAAGGTAGGAAATATAATCTTTGGAATTTATATTTATGACCATAATCTGATATTTAAATCCTTCATATTCTCGTACAAATTGTGAAATTTAATCACATTCTTGTTTTAAAAGAAACACTTAAGAATTGGTTAATTTAAAATGAGCATGAGTTACTGTTCTAAAAAAGAAAAATTGTTTTAACTCCACGAATCTCTCATTTCCTTAACATTTTGTATGATGCACTTCCAAAAAACGTCCATATAAAAAGGAATCATCATTAATGACTTATATGTTTTAAGCTTTATTTAATAAATATCAATTAGAAAAATTAAATATTAAAAATATTAAAATTTTTATATCGTTTTTTCAATATACCAATTCTCATAAAGGCAGGGTATGATCATAATTATTCTAAATAAGAAATTAAATCGCAATTTATTCTTGTGACTTATAACTTAATAATCTAATCTGAAGATAGGTTTGTAAAGCATAGTTGTAAATGCAGACTTTTTTTTTTTGAAAATTCATAGCTTAAAAGCAAAAAGTGTAATGTAAGATTACGGAATTATTAAGACTGGCTTTTTATTATACAATAGTTAGGACTTTATTATAAATCTATCACCTTATCTGCCATTTCTTAAAAACAATAGACGGATGTAGAAGAACAGAAGGACGAGACAAAAAACCCTGGAAAATACAAAAATTGAACGCAGATGGTAAGACCCTGAAAAAAGCTGACGTTTCGGATAGACTATCCTTTGTCAAAGCAAAAAGTAAAAGGATAGTCTCTATTCGAAACGTCAGCTTTTTCATGGTCTTAGCACCTGTGTTTTATTTTCTCTACCCAATAAGTATAACATCATATTTGATTTTTTCGAGGTTATATTTGAAGAAGGAGCTGGAATTGAATGAAAACATTAAAGCAAGCTTCTAAAAGCAGTTCAACATTTTAAGGAAAAGATATATTCAGGGAAAAGATATCTGTTTATCCAATCATTCATTAAGAGAGAGGGAAAATGAAATATAAACCACAATGGCATGATTTAAGAAGCAGTTGATAGCACTCCATACAGTATCCTTTGTAGAAAAAAAAATATCGCTACATTTCGAGTTACTTCCCAGAAATCGCGTTAATTACGTTCTTCGAATATTACACCTTCACATTACGTGATCGTTTTGATATAAATAAAAATAAAAGAATGAACATAGATAATTCTTTCATCTTCTTGATAAAACAAGATTAGCTAAATAAGTTTTTCGAAATTTCAACATGAAGCGTTGGGAATTAAATTTGTAGATAATTATGGAAAAAAGAGTCGATTCAGTACGGTTTAGAATGCCCCATCATTTGAAGAAACTAAATAATATGTTGAATGTAGAATTAAAATATAGGAATTATAAGAAGTTCATTCATTTGATACCGCTTCGCAGTAATGAACAGGAACAGCAATTGGAATGGGCTAATTTAACTATGTAAATGGTAATGTAGAAGAATTCATTAAATTCGTATATGCCTAAGAACAAAAAGGGAAATAAGACCACAAAAGAAAAAGAAGTAAACTAATCTGATTCATAGAATACAGATGCAAATCAAGTAACTCAAGGAGGAAAAGGGTAAATGTTAAGCTTTAGTTGATTACGCTGGAAATTCCGGTAACGTTTCAATTAATTCTTCCAAAAAAAGAATTTTCTGCTCTATTTGCTTTTACCATTTAGTGCTTTCATAATAGAGAAATTTGTCAAGTATCATTCAAGAATACAAATTAATTTTAATTTTAAATGCATGCCTTCTCATGTATTTCTGAAAATATAATTGAAATACGAGGTAGATCAACGATATCGTGAACGCCCGCCGTGCGGCGCATCTTTGCAATACATAACAGTGGTCGCTTGCATGCTGTAGGATTGGCTCAAAGATAGCAGCTTTTGGACTTCGAGAGGGGTACAACTGTTGTGTGCCATCTTGCACGCAAAAGTGCTAGAGAGAGACGTTAACCCTGCTAAACGTCTCCAAATCATCCGTTCAAAGCGTCATCCGGGCGTGGAAAGATACGGTTACGACAAGTGTTCAGCCCAGGACCGAATGACCCAAGATTATGTCGGCCAGAGACCAATGTCGGTAAGCACATCAGTTGATATGCAAATGTGTAGGCGATTTAGCCTAGTAATTGCAAAAGCTATATCCGGTCGCGTGCAAGTCATTACATACACTAAGGAACCGAGAAGAGATTGGTAATTGGTAGAATCGACTGGTTGTGAATCCGCAGTATCATCAAGGTTCACCGAAAGTCACCCAAATGGGTAGATTTAAAGTTTAGTGCACACTTTTGGCAAACTTTCATGATTTTCACCGAAAGTCACCCAAATGGTTGGATTTACACATTCGTACACACTTTTGGCAAACGTTCATGATTTTTACCGAAAGTCGCCCAAATGGGTGGATTTACAGTTGCGTGCATATCGATTTTTTATCAATAATTATTATTTTTTCGAAATCTGAGGTAGACAGTGACCTTCCTCATGCTTTGTGGGTCAAGTATGTAGATTTGTATTCAATACATACAAACCCACAAAATGTAACCCAAAATGCAGTTAGGACTCTACAATATATTCACTAAATTTTAAACATACCGATAATATTTACACAAATGTTTAGATGAACGATCAAGTTATAAGTAAACTACAGCGTTAATCGCTCATCCAACAATGCCTAAATTTGAACAATTTCTCATCAACTTTTGTCAAAAACCAGACAAAACGGGTACAGAAACGCTGTAGACATGAAATAATTTTATGATGCAAACATTTTCCTGAAGGATGATAAAAACATTTTAAATTTTGAAGAATGACGGCCATGCAAACAGCAAGAAAGGAGGCCAAGATTAAGGAGGTTCACACTGTTGTCTACTCAAAGTATATCGTTGGTATTTAGCATTATCTATTAAGTAATTTACGATGATTTTAAAAGTATTCCTTTTTTCACTCCAAAAAAATATTTTTCGCATTTTTTCTTGTAATGTTTTGGAAAAATGTTTAAGGCCACCTTTTAAATGTGAAAATAAATTCGTCCAATTTTATTATTGCACTATGAAAATGTCTAATGCAAATGCGCAAATGTTAACTACTCGTATGCACAACATCACTGCAATGGGCAAAGGAACAAGTTTAACCATGCCTCAAAAAGGTCAGATCACTGCTTATCATGAATGTGGCAAGTCCCAACGAGAAATTGCAACACTTATTGGCAAATGAAAGGCTGTTGTTTGTAATTTTCTAAAAAAATAATGACACATGGCACAAAAACTCGCTCTGGTTATCTTGCGAAGCTGTCTGAAAGACAAAAGCGTGCTATACTATAGATGGCATTATCAACGGAAACATCATCTTCAGTCATTACAACATTGATTTACCAGTAACATCATGCATCACAAGAAAATTTTTTAAAACCTTCATCATGTTTACATCAATAGCTAATACAGAAGCTAATACTATTGGTACGATTTGCGACAGAAATAAACGTTTTTGTCACGCCGGGTCAAGGTGGTGGGTCATTAGTGATTTGGGGAACTTTTTGGTCAAATGGCAAAAGTTAACTGACCTACGTGAGACCAAAGTCAACAGCATTTGATTCCCAAGACACCTAGGGAATTCAAACACAGCATTGCGGGATGACATGATTCTAAATTTGCTTTCCAACAAAACAACATCCCTATTCACAAGGCCTCAATAACAATGGAATGGTTCAAAGAGCACTCCATCAACGTTATGGAATGGCCATCATACTTTTCAACTTCCGGTTTAAAACAGGAAGTTTGCTTCGTCCCAGTGATCTGCAGCGCCCTCGGGCTAAGCTTTACATTTCAGGTAACCATATATCGGTTGTCTGTTTGTTTGTGTATGTGTCGCTCCTAGCGTTCTGATTGGCTAAAATTCAACAATGGCATTACATACAGAATCAGCGTGACGGCGACACCACTAATCTTGTTAACTTTTCAAATACCGTTGCTTTCCTTTCCAGTTGCGTCGACACAAGTTCCCAGTTCAGCTTTCGTTCGCTATGACAATCAACAAAGCCCAAGGCCAAACAGTCCACGAAATGGGACTCATCCATTGGCTCATCCCGACTTTGCTCATGGTCAATTGTACATTGCATTGTCTCGAGCTACTTCTCGCGAGAGGACCAAGATTTTGGTAAATTACAAGCTTCACGAAGATGACGATGGAGTGTGCCTGGAGAATGTACAGAGGGTTGATTCAGATAAAATGAGACGACTTTGCAGTTCTGTTACGATGGTGTAATACCATGGCGCCACCATCGGTTGTGTTCGATGTGAGAGCCACGTTGTTGGGCTATCGCCCGGCACCGTAATTTCCACTGAAGTAGGCTGAGTTTGAGGGACTCCGTGGGAAGTTCGTTCCGCACCTGCTAACACACTTTCCATAGCCCATCAACGGTTCTTGGTCGGCGACTTCCGAGCCGTCGTTTCAGGAGACCAAAACCACAGAAATCCATCGGTGATGCGTCAGGAGATTTTACAGGCACATGAGAGAAGGGAATAACTCGTATGCCCGTCTTCTGTTCTATCTTCCTGTAGTAAGCCACAGATGACTTGGCAGTGTTCAGTTGTGTTCAGTCACTCAGTGGTGTGACCGCGCGCTTTATGACGTCGCTCCAGCCCAAGATTGTCATAAATTATTCTGGAGACTGTTGCCTGTGAAATACCTTTCCTTTGGGCTAGACTTCTCTGTGTGGGGGGATTTTCTTTCAGCACTTCAGGCCGGATTTCTCGCACCACCTGAGCTGGGCGTGTTGGCTGGGGCTTGTTTCTGGTCTGCTTCTCTGCTCGTCCACGTTCATTAGATGGTCGCAATTTGTTCTTTTTGATTATTCGACCCACAGTAGCTTTGGATACCACAATACCATTTCGTTTGCATAATTCCACAATGCACGAAAGACTGAAGTTAGCGTCGGAAAGGCCAAATATATACCCTTCTCAAAAAGCTGTGATTATGGAAGCCATGTTTCAGCACGAAATGTCCCAAATAACAGCAACAAGTGTATACAAAGCTAGTCCCCATGAATAGTGGACGAGTCATGCAAATCACATTCCGTCAAGGTCATACGCGGCGTTTAAAGTCGTCTCATTTTATCTGAATCAACCCTCCGTATTCTATCCAGGGATAGCTCCGCAGGAAAAAAGATATACGAGGACATGTAGGACACATTTGATTTCATATGTGCATCTGGTTTTGCGTTGTAACAATGCTTACATAATAAACTTCATGACTTTTCAAATCCATTTAATTGTGTATAAAATGATACACAAGGCCTTTTATTTATTTCTATTTTTGTTATTTGGAATGTTGAATAACATCCTCTAAGATCATATTAATTTAAGCAAAAATCTTAATTGCTAGAATCTATCTTTATCTACACTATATGATCACAAATATCCGGACACATGCACGTTTGCGCTCTAGCCACGATTTCATGGAAATCAATAGGGCGTTGCACATCCCTTTGCCCGAATCACAGCTTCCACCCTTCGGGGAAGACTTTCCACCAAATGTTGGTAGGTACTTTCCGGAATGTTCCTCCATTCCTCCCGAAGAGCGAGAATCAGTTCAGGTACAGAAGTTGGCCGATGTGATCTGGCCCGCAAGCGTCTTTCCAATTCATCCCACAGACTCTCTATAGGATTGAGGTCGGGACTTTGTGCCGGCCAACCCATTTCTTTGACCCCTGAGTCCGCAAACCACTGCTGTACACGCCTCGCTTTGTGGCACGGAGCATTGTCGTGTTGGTAGAGAAATGGCCCGTTTCCGAAAAATTGCCACAACGTTGGAACTGCACAGTTGTCCAAAACATTCAGATAACAGTCGGAGTTCATGATTCTTTGCACAGGAACGAGCTGGCCCAGTCCGTACCATGAAAATGAGCCCCACACCATGACTCCTCCTCCTCCGAACTTGACTGTGGGCTCTGTGCACTCAGGTAAGAAGCGTTCTTCAGGTATGCGCCAAACCCAAACTCGTCCATCGGATTGCCAGAGTGTGTAGCGAGATTCATCTGTCCACATTACACGTTTCCATTGGTCCATTGTCCAGTTTCTGTGGGCTTTGCACCACTCCAGACGTCGCTTGGCATTGACCCTGCTGATGTGGGGCTTGTGGGCAGCAGCACGGCCATGGAATCCCATCGTGTGCAGTTCCCGACGAATTGTCATGGTACTGGCATCATTTGCAGAGGCGTTTCGAAACTCTGTGGCAATTTTTTCCGCCGAGGACTTCCGATTGCTACGGGTGACACGACGAAGCACTCGACGGTCTCTGTCCGTTAGTTTCTTGGGTCTACTGGTTCGTTGTTGAACTGTTGTTGATCCCCGGTCTTCCATTTCATAATGACATCGCCTACTGTTGACTTGGGTATCTGAAGAAGGCTGGAAATGTCACGCACGGACTTGCTGCATAGGTGACATCCAACGATGGTTCCACGTTGGAACTCACTGAGCTCTGCCGAACGACCCATTCTTGCCAATGTCCAAGCAGAGTTGTGTCTGAAGGTGTGGGAAGCTATTTAAATGATGTGCAAGTCATTATCATGTGACATTGGGCCAATCAATGATCTGTGAGGGGTGTCCGGATATTTTTGATCATATAGTGTATGTAAGTTGCTTCGTCCATTTTGTGGTGAGTAAATTCGGACTTATGATTGGCTTAAAGTGGCATGAGCAAGTGGTGAATGACCCAGTCATTGAGTGGTCATTGAAGTTATCAGGCAGCCGCCGAAGATGCAAAGGTGTCAACAGAAGAAACGGCGACTACTATACCAAAACAAATGATGAATGGAAAGTTTAGCTTCACGACATCTAGAGTAGAGTGCGAATTGCAACAACAGATTACCAAGTAGTAAATAACCCCACTCAGGTTGGAATTGCAGCGCACACAGACACAAATGATCATGTACACACACCGCCATTCACGAAGAGAAAAAGCAAGTCCAATGGAAGAAATTGAGGCCTCCTATCGAATACCAGATGAAGAGGATTCGGCCACGCAACGAAAGACAAAATTTCGGCGCATTTTCGAAATCGTACGACTTTCCAACAAGCGGCCAACAACCAGCTTAATTTTACTGCATTGGCGCTTGGAAGATTGGAGAAGGTGCATTAAATAGAAGCTGTCCTTGCATGCAAGATAACCTCTGCTCTATAAAATGGATGAAACTATAACGGGTCGAATTTCACCGCATTAAGTCGAGTTCATGTCTAAAGTAAGATTACGTCATCAAATAATTATTTAGACTAGCTGTGCCCGCGACATCATTCGCGTAGACTTCAGGAATTGTTGAATTTTTAGGTGAACAAATTATTTTTTAAAAACAATGAGAAGTCCCGCGATTAAATAAAACTGTCGACCAAGATAGTAGACGATAATTGAAGCGATCAAGAGTTCCTGCAGGACGGGCTGCTGAAATTCCTGAGCAAGTTGAAGCTAGAAGAAAGAGCTGCTGCTGAAAGATCTGAAGAATCTTCAGAACAAACATAGCGAGCGAAATAGAAGAACTACAGCTGCAGCAAGTACTGAAGAAGCGTCAGATCAAACTATTGCTTAATTTTCATTCTATTTCCTCCTGCTTTCGAAATCACATGCATAATTCTACACTATTTTTCGTCTGCACTCCGTAAAACTCACTGAGGTATACATAACATTCCAACCTCAGTGAAGCCGTATAGAACTGCTAGATGATTATAGTGGAGAGGGCCGTCCATTGGGAGCATTTTAAAAGAAATCTTTTCGTTTTTTCAGTATAAGTTTTTACTGTATTAATTCTAAGCTTTTTTCATGTGTTCATTTTTACTGTACAGGGTGATTCAAAATGATGTCCGGCATTTCAAAATCTTACTATGCATTTATTAGGAGCTTTAGCATAAAAGCTACTTATAAGAATGCGCCCTTGGTCTGTACGTTTATCCGGCCGTCCGGCAGCCGTTTGCACGATAACTTGAAAACGGATTAACTTTTTCAAATTCTGTTTTCAGAAATATGACTATCAAAGTCTTAGCTCGGCCGTATCAACTTTTCAGAATTTTTCGTGGACCCCTTCAAGTCGAATTCACGTGTAAAACAGTGAGTGTAAAGAATTCAAAGATACTGACATGTCATATAACAATCGATTTCTCAAGAAGGAATATATTGTTACTTTCTGTTCATCATTTAAGCATAATTGACCTCGGCGAGCGCACGTGAAATCGCTTTGTCGACGCACGATTGCTCAAGTGCTCATAATCTATAAGCTTATTAAGTAGCGGAAAAATGGAGCTACTTATTGGTTTTATTTTATACACGATTTGAATCACCCTTCATCATTTCTACATTTTTTGAGGTAGAAGGTTGAAATTCGGAATGTAGCTTACTATGGGCATGCGCACTTTCACTATTTAGTTTGGTTTTGATTAGCCCACGATGGTCGGAGTTTTGGGGGTAAAAAGTAGAGGGGACCAAAAGGTCTAAGTGTATTTATGCATATAAAGGAGTGAAATTCGGTATGCATATTCCTATATTCAAGATCTCCATTATATGAACATTTTTTTTCCCGAGGTATCCATGCCTTCCCGACTCGGTGGCGGAAATGCATCGAAAAGATGGGGACTACATTGAAAAATAGTGTACCAACTCCGTCTATAATAAAGGAGGTGTAAAAAAATATTTCCGATTTTCATTTGACTGACCCTCGTAAGTAGAATAAGAATGGAGCTACTTATTGGTTTTATAATATCAGTCCGTCCTCTTCATTATTTCTATATTTTTTTGAGGTAGAAGGTTGAAATTCGGAATGTAGTTTACTATGAGCATGTCCGTCTGCACTATTTAGTTTGGTTTTGATTGGTATACGGGGATCGGAATTACGGGGGTGGGATTCAGAGAGGGCAACATATCTATGTGCTATTTAGGTACGTAAGGGCGTCAAATACAGTATCCGGATTCCTCTAGGCAAGCTCTACATTACTATGAAGTTTAGGCCCAGTGGGATCGGATTTGCGGGGGTGGCAGTCACTTGGTCCTTAGAACTATGGCAACATCTGGCATGTGATATATCATACGTTCGGTAATGATGAGAAAGGAAAGAAGATACGAGGGTTTTTTACATTTTTTACATATTACGTTCGAGAAATTGAATTTATTGATTAAAAAAAATTGGGGAGAGGTAAAAGTGCAGATGAAGGGGTAAAAATTGATGACTTGCCTTATCCTACTCGGGAGGCGGGGGGGGGGGGGGCAACAATATCTTTATAATAAACGTATAAATGTATTTCTGCTTCACTGCTAAAGCTCCTCCTTGGAATGTTTACAAGATTTTATTTTATAACATATACTATCCAGACCGGGTTTAAATGCAGGAAAACTCAAATACATTTTGATTCTAGCATTACAAATGTTCTATGTGACTCTTTCGAGTCACTCGGACAATGTCAAGACGATAGTCAATCTCATCCCAAACTCTTTTCAGCATGTCTGCTGTTACTAGTCCTGTGCTTTTGCGTTTACAAAGACATCCAGTTTCCAGAAATTGATCATACCACTTACGGATGCTTTTGTCAGTAAGACAATCTTTATGAAATTGCCGACGAAATGCCCGCTGGACAAAAAATTATAGAGTTTGATTTTTGCATATTCCAAGACGCAATATGCCTTTTCATTAACAGCTGCCATCTTTACTTTTATCGCGACATTCGTGCCACCACAGCCTCCAATTGCGGGAAGGTTAAAATATTTGAGATTCCTGCATTTTAAACCGGTCTGGTTGGTTTATATTATAAAATAAATGCATAGTAAAATTTTGAAATGCCGGACATCATTTTGAATCATCCTGTATATTCACATTTAGATATTGCAAAATTTCATCAAACAGAGAGCGGATATAAACGCCAGGGCTTTCTAAGTCATCACAACTATTTTTTTTTACAGACAAATGTGTTGTTATACAAACATTTCATAATATACATAAGAAAATACACAATGTACTTTACCAATAATGTCTGTTACATGGATGACTCATAAGTATTGTAGGCAAGAGAGAAGAATAAAAATTTCATCTACCATAATAATAGTAATAAACAAAATGAGAAGAAAAACCACAATTCCAATGTAACCAATGAGTAACCAATATAAAAGACATTATTGGCAAAGTATATTGTGTATTGCCGGGTATTCAAATACACGCCGGTCTCAAATAAAAGCCGGGTGGGGTATAAAAAATAGATTAAACGCCGGGTCTCAAATAAACGCCGGGTCTTTTTCGGGTCATCTTTCAAATCGCCGAAAAACGACAGCAGCACAGAAAGACCCTGAACAACATTTAAAGACCCCGTTTAAATGATTCATATCCCTGCTGGCAGAGATATATTGCTGAAATTGCGCGATTCTATGCGGGATTCAGAAACCATTACCTTGCAAGAGATCGAAGATGATGAAGAACTTTATAATAATGAGGCAGTTATCTCCAGTGATTCCGAACTAGAAGAAACAAATAGGCACCCGGGCGTGTATTCAAGATTTTACGGTATTTGAAAATTTACAACATCAATTTTATAAAATGAGGATCTACAATAATCTCGTCAGCGCTATGAAGTTATATTTAATTTTTATTTTTTAAATTAATTATTTATTCAAAAGCTTATAATTCTCCTTCTGGTGTCTATTTATCACAGAATCATTTGTATACTTCCGCGCAAAACAATTTGTTATAAACTAAGTGGATTGTTGATTTAAGAGATAACTGATTTAATTGTTTTTATTTAATCTCCTTTTTTTTAGTAGTTACTTCTGTAAAATATACACATATGTTGTTTATTTTTCTTCTAAAATTAATTTATTTAATAAAATCTTTAAATCATTGTAGCAGTGATTCTATTTCAACAAGATTCTGTCTTCAATTACACTTTGTGTCTCTGTATAAAGCAACAGCGTTTTTAATTTATAACTACCTATTTCCGGTTATCCCGTGCGTTCGTTGCTATGGAACCAATTGAAAAAGCTTAAGACTTTAATTGATTTTTCACGAATTGTTTAATAATTTATTACTCAATTAAAGTTTTAATATACTACCCATGTGCCCTCTTATTAACTTTTCTTTCTTATTAACTTTTCTAAATAGATAAATAAACGTATTTGTGTATATTCAATCTTGATTGCGAAAAATATTCCAGTCAACTGACAGAAAACTCTTTTGATGTAATTAAAATTACAGTTTAAAATAGTTATATAGTTACTTAAAAAGTAATAACGTTTTGGTCATTTATAAATAAATTACTGACAATTTCACCTATAATTTCTCATATGATCAATGAAAAATTTCACCTGAACGAATTCTCATGGCAAGAAGTCTTGACAGTGACGATGCCCATGAAAAAACATATGGCTAAGAGAACTACGATTACCATTTAATTCTTGTTAGATAATACAACACAATATAATTTTATTACGTGGAAAAATTCATCTACTTTCCACAATATACACGGTGATTTACATCGAATGTAAAATACTTAAAGATGGTATTATAGAGGTTAAGATAAACACAAAACGTCCTATGAACATGGGTCCGAATCTGAACGATAACTGAGATATGAACAGAAATAAAAATGCCGCCACCAAGATCAACAAGTTAATAACTCAGGTTCTGTAAAGCCTAGATTAA
>JAHWFO010018096.1:0-11730 GCA_023313115.1 Rhysida immarginata | reverse complement strand
AATTTTTTTTTTTTTTTTTTTTTTTTTTTTTTTACTATGTTTAGTAAATATTCAAAAAAATTACCAGGTTTAACATTCTTCTGCCCGTAGATTGCGAAAGCAGTGACCTAAGAAAGAAACATTTTCTGATTAAGCTAAAGATCCGGTTTACACCATTGGAAAGAGTAATTTTTCATTCAGAATTAGTCCATAAAGATATTGCTTAGTCAAATCTCAATAATATGTACCTGCTTAGCCGTGCTTTTCCCTTGGTCCCTTCCCTATAAAAACTATTTTTATGTATATAAAATCTGTTAATATGTTTGGTTTTCCTCCAACACCGAATAATAAGCATTTTTTTGTCCGAAAAAAATTAAGAAATTCATTCTAGGAATGTTAAATTATTTGCAATGTTTATTGTAAAAATTTTATTCTATAATATTTTATGATCCGCAAATTCTGATTGGTTCCATCAGTCATAAACAATGAAGCATGTGTTACTCCATAACCACGAGTTCTGATTTGTTTTTAGTGTTTACATAAACATGTTTGTTTCTAAATGATATTCATGTAAGCAGACTTGAATAACTGAGTTTATTCCCAAAAATAAATAAATAAACAAAAAGATGTGTGTCTCAAGCTTATTTTGTAACAACTTATGTGCTTTTCATTCCCAGATAATGTGTGTCCTAGGTTAATACGCATTTTTTCTCAGCCTTTGAAACTAGTAGTAACGGGGTTCAGCAGTATTTTTTTTTTTTTATTTTTTGTACCTTCCAATTGCCGAAAGATTTATTTCAAGTATTTGTTGCGATTTTTTTTGCTATAACTTTTGATGTAAACAATTGACTTTAAATAGACTTAAAGTACATTCATTACATTCAGACCTTTCCAAAATAGCTAACCATAATAAAATCCATGCAGGACTTCCAGAAATATCACTTCCTAAAGAACAAATTTTAACAAAATAATTTAACGGAGAGGGGGGGGGGGGGGTCAAAATTAATTTTCGAGTTTTTGACCCAAAATTCGATTTTTCCAGATGCAACTCCCATTAACATGTTAACATTTTATAGTACACAAATGTTAACACAAATACTTATTACGTATTAATCAGTTTTCTTAAATAGATTAACGTCACTGTTATTCCTATTCTCCTAGATGTTATTGTTGGCCTTGAGAACGGTTTATAATGTGGAAGCACCAACTCCGAAACACTGTTCTGCTATCTGTTTTCTTTTCACTAGAATCATTTGAAGCTTTTCTTTCAAAGTAAACATGTTTACGTTTTACAGCAGTCATGGCTTTCGTCCACCTGAAAACAAATGTGGCCTGTTGTTGACAGATAAGTTACAGAAGCACCTCAACAGTAGTATGCGAGATTAAGAAAACAGCAGTCCGAGAAATCTGTTTCAAAATTTGTTAGAGAAGGTGATGGAATAGTTATAGGGAACAAATTGCAAATTCACTATAAATAAAAGTTTGTTATACAGAATTTTGTTGATCAGAATCTTGGTTGGGACCTAAGAAGAATTTGTTATAGGGAAAAATACATTATATGGTTTGTTATAGAGAGGTTCGACTGTAAAAGGAAAAGCATTTAAATGACATAAATTTCTTTTACAGTTTATTCATAACTGAAAGCAGCACTGTTTGAAATTTTCAGCAATAAAAACGCTCTGTAGATAAATGACATTTTAAAATTAAATCTAATAATTTTAGAAAAGGCAATCTTTTTTAAATATTTTCACAAAACTTTATTTGAATAAAATTATTTCATGCTGCCTCTTCTATACAAAGAAAACATGATTTATGTAGAAAACAGAGGATTACACTTACGTTTAAGAAAGCCACTTTGAGTAGATGAACTTTTCTTTAAATATCACTGGCATAATCACTTCTTTATACATGTATATTACAGTAGCACCTTTAAATCTCAGTATCTTTGTATATTTTAAGTGTTTGTGAGTCCCCTTGTTTAACATAATAAAAAGTTTTCTCTACATATGATAAAATTTCTTATATTGAATGTAATTTTTTTTTTTTTGCCCCTTTTTGTTTTCAAGAATTTTAAAAATATTGGTATAATTCAAGAATAAGATGACAAATTTCATCGATTTAAGTGTGAATCTACATTTATCAATTCAATTTATTGAAATCGAGTATCACTAATGATAATTCAAAGATTAGCATCACTGGAATCTATGCATATCTAATGCATATATTGTCTCTTTGTTGCAATAAAAGATTTACTCTCAACCCTTTCAGAAGTAATCCATTGTAGTAAGCAGCAGTGGTTTTAAATGTGAGATTTCAGTTTGTTGCTTTTGTTTTTATTTCTGCCAGTTATTCATTGATTGCATTTTTGAAACGATTTTAACTAATTTTTATTATTATATCGACGGAGTAAATAATTCAACTGTGGACGATGGTATTTGCTTCTCCATTTGTTGGTTGGATCCACTACACAATTCCAAGCTAGAGCGAATTGCTCAGCGCAATTTAATAATGGAAGATTATGCGGTTCTCACGTTTTTACCAGAAATAAACTGGCCTTTAAGTTATCCAGTTTCTAACTTAACGATTAAAAATGTATAATCCGGATGATATATTTAATGGAAAACTTTTCAATTCTTGTATTCTCTGATGAATTGGTGGACTCCAAAGGATCATCAGTTTCACTTTTAATTCCATCCAACAATAAGAAGTGCAAAAGGCAGGGCAAATCATATTCTAAAGTCTGGGATTGGAAAAAACGTGCTTCTAGGCATCATCTAGCGTTTTTTATGAGGAGATGTCATCAAAATGTTGTTCAGCAAGTCATTAGGAGTTTTTTAAATATGTAAATACTTTGTGCTTTGTTTAATGCAATTTTTTAAATAATAAATAAATTAATAAACATGTATAAATTAAATGTGGTTAAATAAAGCATTTTTATTTTCATTGATTTTCGATTTTTAATCGTAATTTGGTTCATATTTGCTTAGGTTTATGAATGCATTTTTAGGTAATTTCTATTGGTGGAGGGGGGGAGTAAGGTTCTCAGTTAAATTTTTTTATGGAATTGTTGTATTTGTTAAATATATGAAGATTGTCCTGTAATTTTTTAAGCATAGATAATGAGAATTTTTCAAATCATTTGATCCAACGAGATAGAATACATCTATTCTACATGTATTCTATCTCGTTGATTTGATCATTAATATGCCGTTTGAGATGAACAATTAAAAAAAAAATTGTTGTTGTAGACCTTTAAGGTCATACCATTCCTTGAGAATGAACTTGGAATCATTGTTGTAGTTAAGAAAACTCAAACTCGGTTTAAACAATGCCAATCCTTTACTATGGTTCAGTGTAGTTCATTCTTGATGAGAAAACTGTTAATGGGCATAAATACTTCACTGATTTTCGCTTCCCTGCCATTTAGAAGCAGAAAAGATGTACAGATTTAAATTCTTTGGCATCAGTGCACAAATATAACAAAATTTTCTTAAAGGAAAAAGTGAAATATGTCAGGATATTATTAAGAAAAATAAAAACAATAAATGGCTACAGTGCAGACATGAATGAGTCATTGGTTTCTGGAAAAAAATTTTGTTATATGGACTTGCCATTATAAATTTGGCGTTATATAGAATGCCATTATATAGAGGGAGCACTGTACCTGCTTTGAATTGACTCGCTTTTAACTTCATATTAAAAATTTTTATATTTTGAAATTTCATTTCTTTTACAATGCATATCAGCTAAAGTATCCAAAAAGTGAACAACTTCACACAAAAGATTACATAATTCTTGAAAAGTTATTTATAAGCTTACAAAACTATTTCTAGTTTCGGATCAATATAGATCCTCTTAAGTCATTTCCTTTCTTTAATATAATATCTGTTAAACCTTGTACACTGAAACTGGAGATGAACATCTTGACAGCGTCTGGTTTTTGCTTTGCATTTGCTTTTTTATTAATCTGTAATAGTATTGAAAAAATATTATGCTATTGAAAAAATAGCTGCCAGAAAGTGATTTATTCAGTTTATATAGAGCCTTTTATAAATATTGCAAAGTGACCCTCTTTATAGATTGAATAATTAGCATTTGGGTCAGATAGTTTTTTCACTCTAAAGAGTACTATATGCCTATAAGGTGTGTTCAGTTTATGTCTACCCAGTTATATAAAAATATTTTCAGCCATAAAGATTGCTGGCTAAGAGAAAAGTCAGTGTTGCTATTGTGCAGATCTTACTTTCGTAACAAGACAGTCGATCATTGTACTTCTAATTTCGAATGCTAAATTCAGCAGATTCAATTTGGAATTCTAATGTTTCCAAGTTCAGATGCACACGAGGGAAAAAAAACCCCGCTGCATAAATGCTTCTATTGTGCCCAAATAGTCACTTGTATTTGCTCGAGTAAGCATCTGTTAGTTACTTTTTTTTGTATTGTAATTGATTCCTGTTCAAAATGTTAACTTTTTCCCTTATTTTTTGCTAATCACTTCTGTACTGACAAGGGAATCCCTCGAACATGTATGTCACAGATTTCCACCAAATTGAAATATGTTACTCAATTGAAGCTACAATAGATGCTTGCAAAATAAGAGTGCGGATTTTTGTTTCTTTCAAAATAAACAACGAAAATAAAAAAATTTGAGCACACGCATTCATACAAGGACTCAATTGTTAATGCGGTGTATTAATGCGCTTAACGGAACTTCTTTCTTCCACTACTCACAGCACGAATCCAATTCAGATGAAATAGACAGCAGCAGATGGCAATTGAATGGCTTCTCAAATTTCTAAACAAACTTGGTTTTTAAAATAGATTATTTCAATTAGCTAATTGCCTTCCAGTAACAAATGTCTAGAGTAATCAATAACCATTTCCTTAATTTATTATTTCATTTTATTAAATAATTCGCTAATCAAACACGAGGCTGGCTTCATGTGTAACGTCGAGTAATACGTTGCGTTGGTGAGGGGGGTATGTATCGCGATGCTTTATAATTTTAAATAAAAATAGTATTCATGGATGCCTACCTCATCTTATAAATTATTTCGAGATGAATAATTGTACAGCAAAATTAAAGTTTTATGCGTAATAACAGTGCTCTTAACTGCAATTCTTTGGCGATCGCCGCTAACAAGTTTGCTTCCCCTCTTTCCGCCATGTTTTTTGAACTCTGCGCACTTCCGGGGCGCTTCACTGCTGCGCAACGCTATCGCTTCCACGGTGTGCTTGCGCACAAAAAAAAAGCTATCTGGGGTTCCCTTGTGAGTAGAGCAGCCCTGGGCAAGAGGTGGCGAAAACTTGGGCCTGGGAGCATGAGCCATGAGCGAAAAAGCTCACTGATCACTTTTGAAATGAACGCTCGTAGGTTGGGTTTCACTTTCCCAAAGAGGGGGTCAAAGTCTAATTTAATGTACTTAATTCTGTAATTCATTTTAATTCCTTGAATCACTGTTAAGTGCCTTGTTCCATAATTACTTTGTCTGAATGTGAATGGGAAGGGAATAGTAGATATTGTATTTATGTCGCAAAGTTATTTCAGACTCATTTTCAATAAAGTGATTCTATTTATTGCTCGTCAGTTTGTCTTTATTCAGATTCCCTTCTCCTTCATGGACATCACCGCGAGCTGGCTGTCAGCATGTCTCTGCTCGTGAGGACGAGCTGGGTCGCACAGGTATTCTCATGTCCAGGACTGATATATAGAAATGCAATTTTCATGTTATTATTTATGTATTTTATTTATTGTTTTCTTGTTTAAAACTACCTGTTTAGGACATGAAAATTGTTATTTTAACTTAAATTATGTGTAACTGATATTAAATTTATTGAAATTGGTCTTATTTAGAAGAATCTGGAAATGGATTAATACACTTTCTATTATATCCAATGGGGAAAATTGATTTGGGCTTCAAATGATTCAGAATTCGAATAGCTTCCTGGAACAAATTAAATTTGAAGTAGGAGGCACCACTACTTGAAATGGGCCCTTCATGTCATTGCTGAATCTTTACAGCCATGTAGTTTCATTTTACATAGAATAAAGGGAAAAGATTGACTTGGTATTTATTGTGAACCATATTCTTTTCAATGGATAACAACATACACAAACCTTTATAATCGTTCAGTCTTTAACGTATTTAAGCTGTAGAGGCAGGACTTGTTCAAGATTGGGTAAAAACTACACGATTATTATCTATTATTGAGAAGCAGGCTGAATATGGGTAATAATTTTTCACTATATATCCAAAGATTTTCTTATTCCATTCCTGAATTTTAATAATATATTTTTCTTCTTCTCCATTCCTGAATTTTAATAATTTATTTTTTCTTCTTCTCCATTCTCAAGCTTGTTCATATACGTAATATTAAGATCTCCAGTGATGAAACCTTCTGACATCCAACTTGAAACTGTTTTGCCTATTAATAGTGAATTCAAGTGTGAATTAGGTAAATTCATTTATCAGTTTCCATGCTTTGGTGCTGAGCGTAAATTTGCTTATTAAAGTTGCTAAATCATTAATGTACATTACGAGGGATTTTAAAGATAATAGAGCATATGCATTTTATTTTAGATTCTGGCGCCAATGAAAATTTGATAGGTTTGTATAAGATGTAATAATAACAATTTACATTATTTATTAACAAGCCTACAAAAGATTCATTTCTTATTTTTGTTTCTGTCATTTTGTTGTTGTTTTGGTCTGGGTATTTTGTTTCCTGAATGTACATTGTTTTATATAGTGCTGGTTGCCTCTTTTAGCATTATTTTATTTTTTCTATTCAAGTAAAATGCTGATCCTTGCCCTAGATAAGCTGCTACAGAACTAATTCATTCAAATACTTTATTTCATTTGCTTCTAAATTTTAGGTGTTTAATTTGAAGCCAAAATTGTTCTCCAATGCATTTACTTTTCACTTTTAAAAGTAGCTAGCTGCACGCATCTCTTTTTTCGGATCTTTAATTTAATGGCACATTTATAGCAATTATTATTATTATAATTCACAAATTCATTCTGCCTTTGTAACAATTTATTTTAAAGATGCAATTTCTTTTCTAAAATAACAAATTTTTAAACTTTTTTAATATGAATTTGTATCAATGTTTGGTGATTTTTACATTTTGATTAATTCATTACGCTTTTCTGTCCTACAGCTGACGATATTTATATAAAATTAACAGCGAAAAAATTGAAATATCTTTTTGAGATGCCCTTCAATTCAAAAGCAAATAATTTTATAACGGAAATTTCCAAAGCTACAGAAAGTAAGAATTTTTATCTCTTTAATACAGTAGAACTTGGTTATAACGACCTTGTTTACAAGGACACCTCGGCTATAGCGTCAAACATCCATCGGTCCTGCCATATCTTGTATAAGTAATGTTTTTCAACCTTGCTTAATGCGACAAACAAATATGCATCTATCTCGGATATAACGTAATTTTAAAGGTCAATTGGTCGCCTACAAAAATCGAGTTTGAGCTCTCAAAAAAAAGTTGACTGCACACTTAGTCAACGAGAAAGACAGGCCTGGGCCAACACCTCCTAGAGAGAAGGCTTCAGACAAAAGGTGTATACATTGTTACATCATCATCAAGCAGCTGTTATTAATCATATTTCTACCAATAATAAGCCCTAAATTTGGCTACTTGATGATGATTCAACAATGTACACACCTTTTGTCTGCAGGCCTTCTCTCAAGGAGATGTTGCCTGGGCATTCAAAAGTCACATGACCATAGGAGTCTGAGCAACAATCCAACTTTCATCGTCTCCATCTTTGATTTTAACAATCAGTGTTTTTCCTTTGTTGGAAACAATGAAGTTTGGATTGTTGCGCAGACTACTGTTCTCAGGTGATTTTTGAGTCCGCAGGCCTGTCTTTCTCGTCTGCTACGGACTGCACAACAGGGCCAACAAAGTAACGGGCCCCAGCATGGAAAAGTCACCTGACCATAGTAGTCTGAATAACAATGTAATCTTCATTGTTTCCACCTTGGTTTTTAACAATCAGTATTTTTTTTTTGTTTGTTGGAATAATGAAGGTTGGATTGTTGGCTGGGCTATTAAGATAAGGTGACTTTTTTTGCGCTGGGCCCGTTATTTCGTTGGCCCCGGGATGCTTCTTTTGCGTGTTCAAAAGTGAAAGTTAGTTAATAGGAGTTAATAGGAAGTCAAATGTTTATCCCATAGAAGGAGAAAACAACTGCACGGGGTTATAATGAAATTTGACATGATCATTACACAGGGGTAACTGCTACAATACTGTACTTGCATCTAACGTATATTGCCAAAATATGCCAAATTAAGTTAATTTCTGTTATTTACCATCTCTTATAATTGATGACACAAACCTCTCTCAAACAACACTCATTTATAACGATACGTTTTTTTTCGGTCCCTTTGATGTCATTATAACAGAGTTCTACTGTATTTGCTATATGTCCTTGATAAGGTAGATAGATGTGGTCTTATATTGGAATATCGAAAGACATAGAAATAAATAACAAACATATTGTAGGAGAGCATTTTTTGGCCGACACATTTCGAAACTATTTCATTCAGAGGGCAAAGAGAAACAAATACGTCGCAGGTAATATACAGGGTGTTTCTGAATGGTCTGTATAAATTTTCAGTATATGTTCAGAGACCAAAACAAGCAGAAAATCTCATATGAACATGGGTTTGAAAACTTTTCTTTCTAGAGTTAAACCAGTTTGAAGATGTCCTGCCTCCAGTAAATGAAATTTACGTTAAAGCATAGAGAAGTTGCAACAGAAGTGATTTTTTTTTTTTTTTTTTTTTGAATTAAAATGCTTTGAAATTGTCCAATAACTAAAGACCTTATCACGTCAATTAGTCTTACTTCTAAACTAAACAAAACAGCAAATGCAATACTTGAATGTAGCCGGAAATTCAAGGCTGTTGAATTGCAAACCATCAAATGCTCAGCAGTCAGTCGCCACTTATTAACAATTGAGCTATTTAGGCTGGTAACAGCCATTAATGATGTTTCAAGAATGTTTCGAATCTGATGTTGAAGAGAGCACAATTTTCTTCAGACGCTTCTTTGAATTGTTATAACTCTTCTTCTATTACAGGACACCTTCAAACCATTATAACTCTAGACAGAAGTGATTTAAACCCCTGTTCATATGACATTTTCTGCTTGCTTTGGTCCCTATATTTTGAAAATTTGTACAGACCATTCAGAAATGGCAGTGTATGTGAGTTTTGGACTGGTGACTAGAAGGTGTAGGGTGCTTGGACGGTTATTGGCCTAAAACTATGCCTAAGATGTAATTATAAATAATTTCTGAACCGTGATCAGAATCAAATCAAAATTTAATTTTACTATTTGCTTTGTTTTTGCCTTGATACATCTCTAGATTTACAATCACTTCAAGTTTTTGGAGATCTTTGATGGGAATGATTAATGTATAAGATGCTTCAGTTGGACCAAACTAGTGCTTGTTATTAATAATGCGTTCAGTGATGGGCAGTTTTCCATGTTTATTAAAAGGGTTGTACAAATGAAAATGAAAATTATTTATTTTATCCAAAGTGTATACAAGAATTTAAAAATACTCTCCAAATGCGTTAAGGCATTTATCCCACTGTGTAACAAGGCGTGTAATACCTTTAAGGGAAGAAATCTTTCGGTTGCGTGTGGAACCATTCCAAAACCTCTTCCTTCACTTCATCGTCCGACTGAAACCTGTGGTCTTTCAGATGTTTCTTGAGATCCCCAAACACGTGAAAGTTACATGGGGATAAGTCAGGGCTGTAAGGTGGATGTTGCATTGCTTCCCAGTTGAAGTTTTTGATGAGGTCTACCGTTGCTTTCGAGGTGTGAGGACGCGCATTGTCGTGGAAAAGAAGCACTCCTTCTGTAAGAAGTCCAGGATGCTTGCATTTGATGGCCGTGCACAGTGCCTCCATCCTTTCCCCATAACTGTGGTGCCTTTTTCAAGAAAGTCCAATAAAACCGCACCTTTGCGATCAAAAAACACCGGCAACATCACCTTCCCCGTGCCGTTTGTGATTGCTTTTGATTTTTTCGGGGGTGGCGACCCATAATGCACCTCTTTGACGTTTGCTTTCGGGCTGGAAATGAAATCATCAAGTTTCATCCCCTGTAACGATTCTGTCGAGAAAACTCTCTCCTTCCTCTCAATTCCAGAATTGCAGTCTTGAATGGGATACGCACCAAAGAAACAGGAGGAAGTGATGTCCATTCTCCAGTATTGTAAAGACCCATTCAAGATGGCAATTCTGGAATCTATAGAAATCTTTAAAGACAAATCCCATTATGATAACCACCTCGTCATTACTGGACATGCACCAAAGGAACAGGAGGAAGTTATGTCCATTCTCTGGTATTGTAAAGACCCATTCATGACTGGAATTCTGGAATCTATAAAAATCTTTAAAACCAAGAACTCTTCACCAGATCTCCTCCTTAATTGTCAAACCGATTTCGACATATTTCCTATTCTTAATTCTGTATCAGATTTACTGTAGTTTTTTTTATAGTTTGTTTATCATTTTCTTTTTGTTTTATACATCAATTGTTCTTGATTAATTTATATTAGTTTGTTATTTGTTATCCATTATTTATTTATTTATTTATTTATTTATTTATTTATTTGTTTGTTTTTTTTTGTTTACGTCCAGTTAATGTGTTGTCTATCCCCTTATTGTAGCAATTCCCTGATCCTTTATTGTAGCCATTCTCTTACCCTACTTTCAATTACTTAATTATCCGTTAAACGATAATTTTTTCTATTTTTATTACAATCGGGGCCCTATGGTATCCCGGGCCCCCAAGCAGCCGCTTAGTCCGCTTACCGTTAAACCCGCCACTAGCTTAGTCCAATTACTTAGCTTCTACCTTTTTCCAGTAATTGGACCTAGACTGTATTACTCATTGAATTTTTCATGCCATACATTGTATTTTATCCAATCATATTATTTTCATTGTACCATATTTCTGTATAAAAGGGCATGAAGCTTCTAGTGTGTATTCTTGATAAAGCCAGGAATAAATGGCGAAACTAGTCGGAAACTCTGTTCTCCCTTTATTGTATTGCAAAGTCTCTACTAATTTCATTTTTCCCTTATGACTCAGGCCCTAGTTAATTTTATGTGAGATGTGGTTTTCGTTATTTTTAGCAATCTTGGACTTGCTGTCTGTTTGGGGGACAGTTCGTATTATGTTACAGAGTTGTTATATTAATATAAATAAAATAATGGCCTCCGTAAAATAAATATTGAGATTATCTTAAATGTATTGATTACTGTAGACGAAGTAATTTTGGAACATATTGGTCAGTAAATGCTCTCTCAGCATATTGCTGTAGTGTTATTTATTTCCATACCTTCGATTTTATTTAGCTTAAATAATGTCAATGTCTCTGATTTAGCTCATATAAATTGAGCCAGCATAAATAAAGTCAACTTTTTTATAATTACCTTCCACTTTTTTTTTTTTTTTTTTTTAATTAGAGGATACAATAACCTCTTCAGATTTTTGTTTCAAAATTACATACATTTATATTCCTTCTTTTCATTCATTAAATTGTTCTTTAGTTTTTTCTAGGAGAACAAATCCAGCTGAATTCTCCTGGCTTCAAAAATATGCTAATAATTGCTCTGTAGTTGATGATAGTAACCCTTTTGCCAATGATGTCTTTGATCCCTTCAAAAGTGGACTTATTGAAAATTCCAGTAAATTTTTTTTT